>CM062294.1:347560805-347791205 GCA_031216915.1 Pictodentalium vernedei
TACGGTCCAAAATTCAAGATGGCTGCCAGTGGCCATTTTGTACCGAAATTAGGTCCAATCAGTTTTTTGTCACAAGTTCTATACAGCTCGTATTTATGAACTGATCTTCACAAAACTTCTTGAGTACTTTTGTTTTCACCTTGGGACAGGAACGAGTGTGTTTTGGGGTGCCTTTGTTATCACTGTGCTATGAGAACAAATATTTTGGGGTTCAGTCAGACCCACTCTGGGACTCAAAGATTTTTTCTAGTTCAGCATCTGACTGTCACCCACCTTTACAATACTTTACCTATACATTTGTTACAGGCAACGGTCAGTATTTATGTACATACCGTTACAATACTTTATATGTACCTTTGTTATCAGGTCATTACCTAGATGTTTTTCATTGCTGTGTCACATACTATACATGTACATGTCTTTGTCTTGACAAGTTGAGCTACAGTGTCATTGACACTTTCATTTTAGCTCAACTTTGGCGAAGCCAAATTTGAGCTTTTGTCATGGCCCGTCGTCCGTCTGGCCGTCTGTCCGTATGTCAACAATTGGATACGGCTCGGGCTAGAGGCCATATTTATGAACCGATCTTTACGAAACTTCTTGGGTACCTTTGTTATGACCGTGGGACGAGAACGAGTGTTTTTGGGTGCGGTCCAAAATTCAAGATGGCCGCCAGCCTCCTTTTTGTACCGATGATGCAGAAATCTGTTTTTTGTACAGAACTTCCATATGAAAGCTCTGATTTGAATAATTTTTTGTATGAATGTTTAGTACCATGGGATACATCACATATAATACGGGTTTTTTTCTCGTGCGTAAATTGTGCAAATTAGACTAATTTTGATGTTTTTTGGTGTTACTTTCAGCACTGTAAGTGCAAATGCCAATACGGCTCAGGCTAGAGGCCGTATTTATGAATCGATCTTTACAAAACTTCTTGGGTACCTTTGGTATCACCGTGGGACGAGAACGAGTGTTTTGGGGTCCAGTCCGAAATTCAAGATGGCCGATGGCAGCCATTTTGTACAAAATTAGGCGCAATCAGATTTTTGCACAGAACTTCCATATGAAAGCGCTGATTTGAATAATTTTTTGTGTGAATGTTTAGTACCATGGGATACATCATATATAATACAGGTTTTTTTCTCGTGCAGAAATTATGCAAATTAGATGAACTTTGATTTTTTCAGTGTGACTTACACACAGTGAGTACACATGTCAATACAGCTCAGACTAGAGTCTATATTTATGAACTGATCTTCACAAAATGTCTTTGGTACCTTTGTTATCACCTTGGGACGAGAACGAGTGTTTCTGGGTGCGGTCTAAACTTCAAGATGGCTGCCAGTGGTCATTTTGTACCAAAATTAGGTCTAATCAGTTTTTTGTACACAAATTCTATACAGCTCAGACTAGAGGCCATATTTATGAACCAATCTTTACGAAACTTCTTGGGTACCTATGTTATCACCGTGGGATGAGAGCGAGTGTTTTGGGGTGTGGTCCGAAATTCAAGATGGCCACCAGCAGCCATTTTGTACCAAAATTAGTGCAATCAGTCTTTTGTACAGAACTTCTGTATGAAAGTTCTGATTTGAATAAATTTTTGTACGAATGTTTAGTAACATGGAATACATCACATATTGTAAGGGGTTTTTTTTCGTGCAGAAATTATGCAAATTAGATGAACTTTGATTTATTCAGTGCTATTTACACAATGTAAGCACACATGTCAATACGGCTCAGGGTAGAGGCTGCATTTATGAACCTATCTTCACAAAACTTCTTGGGTACCTTTGTTATCACCTTGGGACGAGAATGAGTGTTTCTGGGTAAGGTCCAAAATTCAAGATGGCCGCCAGTGGCCATTTTGCACCGAAATTAGGTCCAATCAGCTTTTTGTCACAAGTTCTATACAGCTCATATTTATGAACTGATCTTCACAAAACTTCTTGGGTACCTTTGTTTTCACCTTGGGACAGGAATGAGTGTGTTTTGGGGTGCCTTTGTTATCACTGTGCTATGAGAACAAATATTTTGGGGTTCAGTCAGACCCACTCTGGGACTCAAAGATTTTTTCTAGTTTAGCATCTGACTCTCACCCACCTTTACCTATACGTTTGTTACAGGCAACTGTCAGTATTTATGTACAGACCGTTACAACATTTTATATGTACCTTTGTTATTGGGTCATTACCTAGATGTTTGTCATTGCTGTGTCACATACTATACATGTACATGTCTTTGTCTTGACAAGTTGAGCTACAGTGTCATTGACACTTTCATTTTCAAATGCATTATATGCCAAATATATTCTCATACTGTCATGGTTACATGAAATCAAAATTATATAAACTCAAAATAAAAATTAAATAAAAACATAATCTCTCAAGTATAATTAACTTCAGCTGACCTTTTATATATACTATTGCTATGGTTCATACCAAATTTATCCGTTTTGTGTAAAATAAAATATAATTGAAAGTTTGTTGAAAACTGAAAAAAAATCTGTTGTGAGATATCACAAGAATGAAGTTACCTCCCCTTACTTATATACAAACAGATTCAGAACAATCATGTCCAGCAGAGTATTTTGTCTTCATTTTGAACCAACAGGATTATTTTGTTTGGTTTTTTTTCACAATGGGAGTTATGAATACTGAGGGCACCTTCTCTAACATGAGTAATACAAAACACAGTTCAAATATTTTTTTAATAAAAAACGAAAATGAAATTACCACAATCACACACAACTTCATTGTACTGGCAACAACAGGTGTTTTTTTTTTTTAAACAAAACAATATGTATTGTTAGCATTGAGTAATTTTTATTGTACAATAAAACTTCTCACTAAAAATGTACAGATTGAACAAAGAATTTACATGAATATATGGCATGAATGAAGAAGGAATGCTTGTGTTGGTTTTTTAATGTTTTGGTCCTGGGACGTTTCAGCCTGCAATGTTTCAGCCTCCATGTATTGAAGCACCGGGATGGGCTTGCATGAGCAAGGAAAAATGGCCGGATTGGGGGGATGGGGGGGGGGGGGGTGGGGGGTGGTACAGGCAAAGGCTAGATAGGCATCCACTCACATTTGTGTGTGTGTCGGGGGGGGGGGGGGGTGTCATTGTCCCTTGGGGTGTGGGGGGGGGTATGGACCAGTGATATCCATATTTGTATGCTTTTACTGACAAATACCATTAAAAGTGTTAAAATAAATTTTTAAAATGAAATATATAATGCATTTAGGTTGGGGGAAGGGGGGGGGGGGGCTGCCCGGGTGGGACTGTGGGAAGCATAACAATGAAAATATTGATGTATTGGCCGTGCACAAAAATCTCACTGACAAGCATCCAAATCTCACTGAGAGCTCATCAAAATCTCACTGACAGTCATCTTCAGAGGTTAACAGGCCTGGTCACAATGTACTGTTTTTGCAGGTGGCTATTTTCAAACCTTGTAAATAAGGGTAATGATGACATTTTGGGGGTTAAGGTTAGCTGAGATTGATTCTGATTAGATTGAATTATATGACACACAATATCATAGCGACTAGTCAATAAAAAGCAATTGTAAGTAATTTGGGAAAATGTGCTAATATCTGAACATTGCCACTTTGTTGCACTTCATCAAAATTTTTTGCACCAATTATAGAATACATATATTCTATTTCCATTTCAAAAAGGAAAAACAAAGCCCCATGCCGGATTCTATACAAAATTGAATATTTAATTTATGGGGAAATAACTCTACAGTCAACTGGGTCCCGATGCTGGGGAATTCCCACGAAAATTCCAAGTTGGCTGACAGTTGATCGAGCATTCAAAGTTTCTAAAAATGAGTGAAAACTAAAAATAATTTATTCTAAACTCCTTTAATGGGATTCACAACTTTTTTCAATGATTTTCAACAGAATGGTATAGTTTTTAGCTCACCTGAGCAAAGCTCAAGGGGAGCTTTACTAATCACTTTCCGTCCGTCGCCGTCCGTCATCATCCGTCATCATCCGTCATCATCTGTCTGGCGTAAACTTTACATTATCGACTTCTCCTCACAAACTACTCAACCAAATTGAACCAAATCTGGTGTGCATGTTCCCTATCACATGTTAATTAAAATTTGTTCAAATAAAGTTGTCACACCACAAGGGGCATAACTGATAGCGCCCATAAATTTGTTTGCAAAATTCAAAAAAATCTTTTTCTTCAGAACCACTATTCAGAATCGTTTCATACTTGGTATACAACTTCTCTAGAGGAGGGTCAGATTCAAGTTTGTTCAAATCGAGTCCCTGGGTTAAGATTTGGGCTCTCTATTGGAACCCGAGGGAGCGCGGTGGCTCAGTAGGTAGAGGTGCAGGCTGCAAGCCGAGAGGTCCTTGGTTCGAATCCCACCTGCGGCAACCGCGTTGTGTCCTTGGGCAAGACACTTTATCTCCATTGCCCGTGTGGGGGCACGATGACGCCGTGTACTAAGGCATACTGCACGTCGATGGTGCGCATATCTTCAACCAATCTAACCCTGCCTGTGCTGCAGTGCGGTGTTACGATGTTGGAGAGCTGGCAGCTGCTCGTCGTTGCTCGGTGGTTCTCTCCGGGTATTCGGGCTTCCTCCACCTGTCAAACTGTCACGGTCATGATTAGCCATTGTGCATAAATATGTGACCTTAAACATCAATAAATAAATAAATAATTGGAACCCGAATTTAAACTTGGCGCAATATGTTGAATATTCTTTAAAAATCTTCTTCAGATAAATGACTTGAAATCTTTTGATATTTGTTATACAACATCTCTAAGGAAGGGGGGGGGCAGATTCCAGTTTGTTCAAATCGAGTCCCTGAGTTAATATTTGGGCTCTTTTTTGGAACCCGAATTTTAACTTATAATGCAATATGATGAAATTTCTTTGAATATCTTCTTCAGATCCACCAGCCGGAATCCTTTTATATATGGTATACAACATCTCTAGGGGGGTCAGATTCAAGTTTGTTCAAAGCAAATCCCTGGGTTAATTTTTGGGCTCCCTATTGGAGCCCAAAGTTTAATTTAGTGCAGTATGAGGAATGTTCTTTAAAAGTCTTCTTCTTCAGATCCACCAGTCAGAATCTTTTCATATTTGGTATACAACATCTCTAGGGGGGGCAGATTCAACTTTGTTAAAAGCAAATCCCTAGGTTAATATTTGGGCTCCCTATTGGAGCCCAAATTTTACCTTGGTGCAATATGAGGAATGTTCTTTATAAATCTACTTCTTCAGATCCACCAATCAGAATCTTTTCATATTTGGTATACAACATCTCTGGGGGGGGGGGGGGGGGGGGGGGTAGATTCATGTTTGTTCAAAACAGGTCCCTGAGTTGATATTTGGGCTCTCTATTGGAACCCAAATTTTAACTTAGTGCAATATGAGGAAATTTCTTTTAAAAATCTTCCACTAGTACAGAATTGCTGTACAACATCTCTAGGGGGCTCAGATTCATGTTTGTTCAAATTGAGTCCCTGGGTTTATATTTGGGCTCCATATGGAAGCCAGAATTTTTACTTAGTGCAATATGAGGAAATTTCTTCTCACTAAAATGGGCAACATGGCTTATTAACACTTACCCCTGCTCTTGAGTTGATACTCATGTTGTGGTCATGATTAGCCATTGTGCAAAAAAACGTGACCTTAAATTCCAATAAATGAATAACTTAGTGCAATATGAGGAAATTTCTTTAAAAATCTTCTTCAGATCCACCAATCAGAATCCTTTCATATTTGGTATATAGCATATCTGGGCAGGTCAGATTCATGTTTGTTCAAATCGAGCTCCCTATGGGAGCTAAAATGTTAACTTAGTGCAATGTGAGGAAATTTCTTTAAAAAACTTCTTCAGATCCACCAGTCAGAATCCTTTCATATTTGGCATACAGCATCTCTAGGTGGGGTCAGATTCATGTTTGTTCAAATCGAGTCCCTGGGTTTATATTTGGGCTCCATATGGGAGCCAGAATTTTAACTTAGTGCAATATGAGGAAAATTCTTTAAAAATTTTTTTCTTCAGATCCAATGGTCAGAATCCTTTCATATTTGGTATACAACATCTCTGGAAGTGGAGAGGGGGTGGGGAGGGGGGGGGGGGGGTTGTCAGATTCATTTTTGTTTAAATTAAGTCCCTGGGTTTATATTTGGGCTCCATTTGGGAGCCAGAATTTTAACTTAGTGCAATATGACGAAATTTCTTTAAAAATCTTCTTCTTCAGATCCACCAGTCGGAATCTTTTCATATTTGGTGTATAACATCTCTAGGGGGGTCAGATTCAAGTTTGTGAAAATTGGGTCCCTGAGTTGATATTTGGGCTCCCCATGAGAAAAAAAAAATCATCTTCAGATGTGAGAAAATTTCATTAAAAATCTTCTTCACATCCACCAGTCAGAATCTAAATTCTATGTAAGCTGTTCATTCTTCACTTAGGTATAAGTGAATCTTGTAAAGGAACTGGGACTACAGACCTTTGGTTTGTCTTGTCAGGTCATCAATACCTCATTGTCACAGCTCTGACCAAGTTGCTACTGATGCCATCAATCTCATTAAAACAACTGGCCATCACCAGCAGAGGTAATCCAAACCAGATTATGTTTGACAAATTATTTTCATACTCAGTAGATGTTGATAGTATTGCTTTTATTATTTCAAGAAAAAATAAACAAACATCACTGAATTCATTTAATGCAGGTGAACCAATATTACTATCAATATTAAATCTCAAGTCTGCTTTCCACATCTGGTCTGCATCAAGTGGCCAAGTGTCAGATGACAGGTTATTTCTTCCTACCCTCAAGGAGCCATATGTTAGATTAGCTAATAAAAGATAATTATCAAGTCCCATTTATGTGTGTGGAATTTGTCATGGAACAGAAATTAACTTACTGGGTATTCTCAATTATCACAATTCTTGTCTTATTTCATGATCCTTTCATAAACATTGAACATTATCCTTTTCATCAAACACTACATACAGTCAAGTTAAGCTACAGTGTCATTCACACTTTCATTTAGGTTTCTATGGCCCAAATTTTAACTTAGACCAATGTGAGGACATTTCTTTAAAAAACCTTCTTCTTCAGATCCACCAGTTAGTGTTCTTTCATATTTGGTATATACAGACCTTCTCGAATTGGGCGAACGGTCGTTTCGTTCGCCTAAAGGTTACCTAGGCTAAATTTTTTTTAAGGCGAGCCATTTTTCCGTTTGCCCAAATTAAAACATCTAAACCAAACAAATAAAAGTGATCCCAAAAAATCATGCTCAGATTATTGCGATTTTATTTCGTCATCGGAAATTCCGAATTTATTCTGTCATAGTTGATTCTATGCACTGAGCTAAATTTATTTATAGACCAGTGATTCTGTGTTTGCCTTGCGGATGTTAAAAATAACTGCGCAGCGATCGTGCGCAATCGTCTTCAACGCCATGCTCGATGTTGACCTTTCATTCTCACAATAAATTTCCAATGTCAGACTAATGTTTTAGCATTTTCTTAATAAAAGAATATAAGGATAGTTTCCCTTGCGAAAAACACTTTAAATATTTTACTATTTTAGCTCAACTTTGGCGAAGACAAATTTGAGCTTATGCCATAGCCAGTCGTCCGTCTGTCTGTCAACAATTCAATACGGCTCGAACTAGAGGCCGTATTTATGATCCGATCTTTACGAAACTTCTTGGGTACCTTTGTTATGACTGTAGGACGAGAATGAGTGTTTTGGGGTCCGATCCGAAATTCAAGTTGGCCGCTGGCAGCCATTTTGTACAAAATTAGGTGCAATCAGATTTTTGCGCAGAACTTCCATATGAAAGCGCTGATTTGAATAATTTTTTGTATGAATGTTTAGTACCATGGGATACATCACATATAATATGGGTTTTTTTCTCGTGCGTAAATTATGCAAATTAGACTAACTTGGATGTATTTAGTGTTATTTTCAGCACTGTTAGTGCAGATTCCAATACGGCTCGGGTTAGAGGCCTATTTATGAACCAATCTTTACGAAACTTCTTGGGTACCTTTGGTATGACCGAGGGACAAGAACGAGTGTTTTGGGGTCCGGTCCGAAATTCAAGATGGCCGATGGCAGCCATTTTGTACAAAATTAGGTGCAATCAGATTTTTGCACAGAACTTCCATATGAAAGCTCTGATTTGAATAATTTTTTGTGTGAATGTTTAGTACCATGGGATACATCACATATAATACGGGTTTTTTTCTCATGCAGAAATTATGCAAATTAGATGAACTTTGATTTTTTCAGTGCTACTTACACACAGTAAGTACACATGTCAATATGGCTCGGGCTAGAGTCTGTATTTATGAACCGATCTTCACGAAATGTCTTGGGTACCTTTGTTATCACCTTGGGACGAGAACGAGTATTTCTGGGTGCGGTCCAAAATTCAAGATGGCTGCCAGTGGCCATTTTGTACCGAAATTAGGTCTAATCAGTTTTTTGTACACAACGTCTATACGGCTCAGGCTAGAGGCCATATTTATGAACCGATCTTTACGAAACTTCTTGGGTACCTTTGTTATCACCGTGGGATGAGAACGAGTGTTTTGGGGTGTGGTCCAAAATTCAAGATGGCCACCAGCAGCCATTTTGTACCAAAATTAGTGCAATCAGTCTTTTGTACAGAACTTCTGTATGAAAGTTCTGATTTGAATAAATTTTTGTATGAATGTTTAGTAACATGGAATACATCACATATAGTACGTGTTTTTTTCTCGTGCACAAATTATGCAAATTAGATGAACTTTGATTTATGCAGTGTTACTTTCAGCACTGTAAGTGCACATGTCAATACGGCTCGGGCTAGAGGCTGTATTTATCAACTGATCTTCACGAAACTTCTTAGGTACCTTTGTTATCACCTTGGGACGAGAACGAGTGTTTCTGGGTGCAGTCCAAAATTCACGATGGCTGCCAGTGGCCATTTTGTACCGAAATTAGGTCCAATCAGTTTTTTGTCACAACTTCTGTACAGCTCGTATTTATGAACTGATCTTCACAAAACTTCTTGGGTACCTATATTTTCACCTTGGGACAAGAAAGAGTGTATTTTGGGGTGCCTTTGTTATCACTGTGCTATGAGAACAAATATTTTGGGGTTCAGTCAGACCCTTTCTGGGGCTCAAAGATTTCTTTTCTAGTTTAGCATCTGACTGTCACCCACCATTACAATACTTTACCTATACATTTCATCCCCTGAGTTCCAATGTGTTCTATGTGCCAGTAGGCACATAGAACACATTGGAACTCAGGCGGCGATTTGTTACAGGCTACGGTCAGTATTTATGTAGAGACCGTTACAATACTTTATATGTACCTTTGTTATCAGGTCATTACCTAGATGTTTGTCATTGCTGTGTCACATACTATACATGTACATGTCTTAACAAGTTGAGCTACAGTGTCATTGACACTTTCATTTGTACAGAACTTCTGTATGAAAGTTCTGATTTGAATAAATTTTTTGTAGGAATGTTTAGTAACATGGAATACATCACATATAATACGTGTTTTTTCTCGTGCAGAAATTATGCAAATTAGATGAACTTTGATTTATTCAGTGCTACTTATAAACATTAAGGGCTAGAGTCTGTATTTATGAACCGATCTTCACGAAACTTCTTGGGGTACCTTTGTTATCACCTTGTGACAGGAACGAGTGTTTTGGGGTGCTTTTGTTATCACTGTGCTATATTTTTGGGTTCAGTCAGACCCACTCAAAGATTTCTTTTCTGGTTTAGCATCTAACTGTCACCCCACCTTTACAATACTTTACCTATATATTTGTTACAGGCTACGGTCAGCATTTATGTACAGACCATTACAATACTTTACATGTGCCTTTGTTATCAGGTCATTACGTAGATGTTTGTCATTGCTGTGTCATATACTATACATATACATGTCTTAAACAAGTTGAGCTACAGTGTCATTGACACTTTCATTATAAATATTATCGCAAAAGTGACACAAAAATCGCATGAATATTATGTTAATTAACCGGAACAAACACCGTTACACGTGTACTTTCGAAATAGTGAGAGTAGCGCTCCGCGTTTCAGCATTCTATTGAATGAATGACAGTAAAAGTGTAAAACACGCAATTTTTTGTGCATAAAATACATACAAACCATGTTAAGTAAACTAAAAGTGAAACAAACAACCGAGTCTGTGGGCGTGAAGACATTCAAAAAGTGGCCAAATTCAACTGATTTTAGTTTTGAGGTCGATGATGATGGAAAACTTTTTAATTTAAAATGCTTGGTGTACAGCCAAAAATGGAAGGAGATTCAAAAGGAGGCAGCGTTACGAAATATACGCAGTGTTTCATTGACAAGCGTAAAACAATACATAGATGGCATCAATTATATCCACAAAGCAAATGTGGACAGACATTGTAAAATTGGTTCCTTCCATGATTTTGTATTAAAGTTAATTTCCACTGAGAAATGTGCCACTGGAACAGACTCTGATTCCCAAGACACAACCAGTTCCATTCAAACGGATCAAGCCCAAGGTACTAGTCACTCTGTCACCCAACCATCAATAGACAGTACATTTAAATTGATATTTAATGAGGGGTACAATAAGTTGTTTCGTACAGCTTTATATGTTTGTGTTGAAAATGAGCCTCTCAGTAAATTTTCAAAACTTTTCTCACTCCAACAGAAGAATGGGGTAAAAGTTGTGAAAGGGAAATATACTAAACAGGCATGCCGAGAAATGATAAGTGTATTTCAAAAGTAATGAAAGATGATTTGAAACAATTATTGAAAGACTCTAGATTTATATCAGCTATGAGCGATGGGTCCGAGGCTAGGAAAAGTCGAGAGGAAAAAGAATTAATTTTTTGTAAATTAGTTCACAGTGGGGTTCCATTTTGCTTTTTGGTTGCATGTAAGTGTGCCTTTGTTATTACTGTGCTATGAGAACAAATATTTTGGGGTTCAGTCAGACCCACTCTGTGACTCAAAGATTTCTTTTCTAGTTTAGCATCTGACTGTCACCCAACTTTACAATACTTTACCTATACATTTGTTACAGGCTACGGTCAGTATTTATGTACAGACCGTTACAATACTTTATATGTACCTTTGTTATCAGATCATTACCTAGATGTTTGTCATTCCTGTGTCACATACTGTACATGTCTTAACAGGTTGAGCTACAGTGTCATTGACACTTTCATTATATAACTATTGTGTACTGCTATTGTTCTTTGAAAATGCTTTGGAATCTAATGGGTTAATAACAGGGAAAATGAAACAAAAAGTAATTGGGTATAGAAAAAAAATGATGAGCTATAGTTTTGCTGGCACACTTGCGTTATACAAAAATGTTCTAAAACAAACTGCTGGGGTAATATATACCATGGAATCTGATAATGCGGTAATAACCGACATATTTGATTCTTTGGATGACTGCTTTGATGCCTTAGATGAAATAAGTAAATCACCTGATACTGTGCTCTGTTCGATTGGAAGTTTCACCTGTAAAAATGACACTGATGACACTGTGATAATATGTCTGTCAGTGCAACTGACATACCATCCACCTTGTCTTTATGACCACAACAGTCAATACGTGACTCCTCAAATTTATCAGAAAAGCAGACAAAAAATATAGAATCAAAATTTAAAAATCAAGTTTTAGTAACCCATAATTTCAAGCTAACAAACGTTAAGGAAGGTAGGTCTGTTCAGCAGAATCTGGTACAACAGGTCAAATCCTCAATACAAAATAGGTTTGAATCCCTGCAAGTTAATTCTGAGGTTATTTAGTCAATGGTAATTCTGGACCACACACGATGGGATCTTACTATTAAAGAATGTGGATATTCTGACATAGAAACTTTAGCTTGTCATTTTTCTGACTGTCTCTCTCCTCACAATTTTGATGTCAACCTTGCAAAAGATGAGTTTCGATCCCTTGTGAAACTTCAAAGCAAGTGTTATGCTTCTATTAAAAACAAAATAATTTTTTGGAACAAAATATTTGCTCACCATTCTCAATCATTAAAACACATTTTACCACTGATGGAAATATGCTTAGTAGTAGCATGGGCACAGGGCACGATGGAGCATGGATTTAGTAAAATGCGTAGAACCCAAACAGAGCAACGTAGTTGCATAAAAAATGAATTTCTTGACACATTAATTAATGTAGATTATGAGGAAAGCTTACTCTCAAGAGCTGTACAGTACTACTTGAGTAAGTGTTGTGCTAAGTGGAGGTGGGGTCTAAAGCAAACTGTAGATGTACACTTTAGTGATACTAACATAAACTCAAGTAATGTAATGGAGATGGATAGTGACATTTCAGATTCTATTCAATCTGATGCTGCTTCAACTTGCACAGACGAGCAATACAATGACATTGAGTTAGAATGTGGCTTAGATTTTGGTTTTTCCTCAGATGATGATGGGGAAATGTGCACTGATAACGATTTGGAAAGAGAGTAAGCGTTTGAATAAAGAAGCTCACACAATTGTAATTAGAGCTTCTTTAATCAAACAATTCAGTTGCAGTACCACTGGAAATAAGATGTACAATGAGGAAGCTTTCCAAGAAATGATGGTAGGGTTTGGTATTGTCAATGAAGGACATATGAAGTTGAAATTTTCTTGCGTTGACGGTTCAAACTAAAACATATTTCCAGTGCCGGTGGTATTGCATGCTAAGCAAAAGATAACATCAACTTGGTTGTTTTCTATTTACAATACCAAAATCTGTCATCCTTTCTGGGAGCGTTCCAAGAATTGATGACAGGGTTTGTTAGTTGTGTCCGTGAAATACAAAATTAAAATTTTCTTGAGGTTAGATTGCATTATTAATTTTGACGTTATTTGCAGTGGTACTGTACTAATATGAGTCTCAGTCAGGTTTTCAATTTATTTGATTGTTTTTTTCAAAATGTGTTGGTAGTTTTTCAAAAAAGTTTTAACAGTTTTGTTATGTTTCCTGAATGAATTATTATATTAAAAAATGCATCATTACATCAAGGCAACATTTCTGAATTGCATTTATTTTTGCATTGTGTGTTTACACAATTGTCGTCAGTCTGAAATTAAAAGTTGTTTATTTTAACTTACCGTATATGTCTGTGTATACTTCGCCCCCGTGTGTATAAGTCGCACCCCAACTCACACTCGGAATTCCTCCCTTTTGCCTAAAGCCCATGTATAAGTCTCACACCCATTTTCAAGTATATGCAGTCAACAAGAATTAGTTGCAAGTTACGTTTTGCCAATTTGGGGCAGTTTGGGATACAACGGAAATAGGTAAGTTTTCACGAGTTATCACATGTTGAATAAGGTAAAAGAAAAAAGGAAAATTATTATTAAAGATCTGAAAAATACTCACATTTTTTTGTTTTTCGTTGTTTGTATATCACCCCAATGTCTTCATCCCTGTCAAAAAAATCCAACACTCGTTTGTGGCTGAAACTTCATAGTTTTAGAATCAGAGCACCATTTGCGCCGTAACCTGCACAGTTGTTGTGTTTATGTTGGTTTTTCCTGAACGTGAGATCATTCAGGAAAAACCAATGAAAATACAACAACTGCGCAGGTTACAGCACAAATTGTTTTCAAATTGTTGTCCTACATAAGCATTGTTGGTGCTGCTGATACTAATTTTACCTGGTGCACATGTGCGAAATTTATAACCGGACATTACACATCAGTGAATTGAAGTTCATGGAATAAATAAACAGGGAGCAAATTGTTTTGAAAATTTTGCATCGCAGTTGTTTCTTGACGGTCACAGCAGATGACACAAAGTCGGAACCGCAAAGCGTTTCACTGGGGGCGAGCATGAGAATAGTATCCCCCCTCGTTGGTGGGAAGTCCGGGGTGCCTCCCCCGGAAAAATTTGAAATTTCAGAGGGCAGGAGACGCATTCTGGTTAATTTTGAGAGCATAAAATGTTATGTGATGAGAGAGGAATGAATCAACTTTCTTAGAGATTCAGGCCTATGCAGGAAAGGCGCGCCATTGTACTCGCGCCCCTAAACGTACCTGCATTCAAAATGGGGGGAGCAATTTTATGCACACCTCGAAAATCATTTGCAATGAGCACAACTCAGATTGCAAACACATCAGAGATGCTACAAATTAGGAACTTCCAAAGTTGATACTATTCTCTAAAATTTTAACATTCAAATTACCTCGATTTTCAGATAAATAATCCCTTGAATCAAAAGAGTAGTTGCTCCATCGATTTAGCTGTACACATGCGCAGTTGTGTCTGTTACCAAATATTGACAGAGATTTCCCAAAACATGCATGCGTTTTGGAAAATTCCGCTCAATATTTGGTAACAGGCGCGACTGCACATGTGTACAGCACAATTGTCTCTAAGAGGGGGTCTGAACAAATGAATGACATGGAGACTCTTCTGGGTTCCCCGCTGGTGAATACAACAGCGTACAATGTTAAAAAGATTTTTCGAAATAAATTAATCTGGCCTCGTAATTTGCATTGGTGCTTTGCGATTCATAGACCTAAAGTTGTATCGCTATGTGTGGATATTGCATCGCATTTTGTGATGCGATACCTGTCATTTTGCTCCCTGATAAATACTTCTCTCCAGGTATTGTTGGCACAAATTTAATGTGTTTTTTTTTTTTTTTTGTTATTTTGATGATTTTGTATTTTTTATGGTTTCATCCATATTGGCCCCACAAAGCTGTTGATTTCCGGTACATGTACTGATGTGAACACATGAGCCAATTGAACAACAATGACTAAATAGAATACTTCTTTATTATTATTTATGGATAAAAAGTAACAGAAAACACACATACTATTTTATTGACAATTTATTTTCTGAAGAATTTAAACCCTTTTAAAGAGTTAAACAGTGACAAAAATAACAGTAAATTGGCTTTACCTAATGCTAGTAGCAGACGACACTCGTAAAAAAAATTCTCGTGTAACTAATTTTTTTCATTTAATTTTTTTGCTTCCAAAAACATAAGTTATGCCCCCTCATTGGAACGAACGCAATGCGCGCCGTTCCAATGCAGGGTCATAACCTATGTTTTAGAAGCAAAAAATTAAAATATATAAAAAACTGAACAGCAATTTCTGTATATTGTGCTGGCCCGGCTGGCCCATTTGAAACGTCACGTTAGCTAAAGGGTTAAATATGAAACTGTCCAATTTGTCATATATGTTGAAGTGTATCTTCTTATCTGATAACCTAGGCTTCCTTCATGTTACATTTATCGTAAAATTATGTAGTTAATCTTTATTTGGTTGGCATTATTAGCATGTCGATGAAAAGGGTTACCTTATATGAAATGGGTTACCTAAAAAAATTTAAGGTAACCTGTTAAATGGGTTACCTTAAATTCAAATTTGGGAAGGCCTGTATATAACATCTCAAGGATGATCAGATTCACGTTTGTTCAATTTGAGTCCCTGGCTTAATATTTGGGCTATCTTGGGGGGGGGGGGGGGGGGGCAGGTGCTGGAGGAAAGGAGCAGGCTAGGTTCAAGTTGGTAAAATCCATTTCTTAGTATTTTTCCATAAAATTTGCTTTTCATCACTTCATTTCTTTGTTGTGTTGATGAACCATGTCTAACTGAATGTGACCCCAAATACTTCTTTGAACCATTTTGTCAAGTGAGCAATTAAGGCTTCTAGGGGCTTTTTGTTTAGCTCACCTGACTCAAAGTCAAGTGGAGCTAAAGTGATTCGCCTGTCCGTTCAGCATGAATTTTACATTATCAAATTCTCATAAACCACTGGGCTGAATTGAACCAAATTTGATATTCATGTTCCTTATCATATGTCAATTCAAGTTTGTTCAAATAAACTTTCCATGCCCCCAGGGGGCACCACAAGGGACATTTCTCTGATAGCACCCATAAATTGTTTTCCAAAATGAAAAAAAATCTTCTTCGCCAGAACAATCAATTAGAATCTTTTGATATTTGGTATACAACATCTCTGGGGGAATCAGATTCAAGTTTGTTCAAAACCTAGTCCCTGGGTTACTCTTTGGGCTCCCCATAGGAGACTGAATTTTAGGAAATTTCTTTAAACATCTTCTTAACCCTTTACGCAACGAATCAGCCACATCCACCTGCATAATATGCAAATTCAGCAGCTGAATAAATACTATTTTTCAAAATTTTTAACAAAACCATATCATGTGACCCTTCTTTGGAACGAGCTCATCGAGCTCGTTCCAATAAGGGGTCAAATGATGTGGTTTTATTGAAACTTTTTGAAAAAGTTTAAAATATGATATTTAAAATAATAAATTTTGATATCGTCTGCATTGGGTAAAGGCTTGAGATCCACCAGTCAGAATGTTTTCATATTTGTCATACAATATCTCTAGTGGGGTCAGATTGAAGTTTGTTCAAATCAGGTCCCAGGGTTAATATTTGGTCTCTCTGTTGGAGCCCAAAGTTTACTTAGTGCAATATGAGATTTCTTTAAAAATCTTCTTCTTTAGATCCACCAGTCAGAATCCTTTCATATTTGGTATAAGACATCTCTGGAGAAATCAGATTCAAGTTTGTGGGTTCCAAAGATTTTATTGATGCCATGAACAAACAATACCTTTCAATGCTGTATATGTTTTTTTCTGGTTCCTTGGAAAAAAAATTGTTCTGATTCCTGTATGAATATCTTTAATTTAACACTCTCATGACTTCAGTGTGTTTTTACAAAGATTTTATTTCATGATGAACTCTTTCACTGCTGTGCACATATGTTTTTTTTCTGGTTTCTTGGAAACATTTATCTGATTCGTGTATGAATATCTTTAATTTAACCCTCTCAAGACTGCAATGTGGGTTACAAAAATTTTGTTGATGCCATGATCAAACGCTTTCAATGCTGTGCACATATATGTTTTGTCTGTTTCCTTGGAATAAATTGATCGGATTCCTGTATGAATATCTTTAATTTAACACTCTCATGACTTCAGCGTGTTTTCCAAAGATTTTATTTTATGTTGAGCCCTTTCAATTCTGTGCAAATATATATGTTTTTTTCTGGTTTCTTGGAAACATTTATCTGATTCCTGTATGGATGTCTTTAATTTAACCCTCTCAAGACTTCAATTTGGGTTTCAAAGATTTTATTGATGCCTTGATCTATTCTTTTCAATGCTGTGCACATATATGTATTTTCAGGTTTCTTGGAAAAAAATGTCTCTGATTCCTGTAGGAATATCTTTAATTTAACCCTCTCAAGGCTTCAATGTGGGTTCGAAAGATTTTATTTCATGTAATACTGTTAATGAAAACCTATTTCTGATTTCTTCAAAAATATTTTACCCACCAAAATAAGCCTCCATAAATTCTCTTTCTGTTTTGTTTATTTTTGATGCTTTAACCATTTTCACACAGACTTGAATTTACTGGTGGCAGTAAAATTCTGTTTCTCTAGTTTGAAATCTTTCTTATTCTTTAAAACCGCTGGGCCAAATTCATTCATTTATGGCACAGACCATCTTTGGAGTAAAACCTTTTCACCTTTGTTCAAATGAAGCTGCTGCCATCTTCAGGCTGGTGGAATTAACTCTTCTAAATTTTCCCTCCAATTTACTATATCCCTTAGGGTGGGGTTAATGCTCCATAAGCCTAATATGCTTTTAAAATCCTCTTTTTATAAGCCACTTGCAATAATGCTTAGATTTCTTGTTTGGAACTTACTTTAGTGATGCAGATTCACTTTTTTTCAAAGAAACTCAGTAAGTCAAAATTTGGGCTCCCAAATTTTGGGCTACACTCAACATTTCTATTTTGAGATTCAATGGGCAGATGTGAACTATATTTGTCATGTATATAACTGGGTCATAAGTATTTCATTTATGCCAGAATTTCTTTTTTCTTTTTTTTTTTTTGGGGGGGGGGGAGGTAGAGAGAACCACAGTAGTTGAAAACAAAACAAAAATTCACAGAACAGAGCTTGCTGGAAAGCTTTCCTAGGACCAGCAGAAATGAATGGCGAAAAAGTTGCCTTTGGTTGTGTCATAGCAAATCAAAAAAGTGCTCTGGCTGCTGATCACTTACTATACACTCAACTCTTTCGACGGGGACGTGGTGGCTCAGTAGGTAGAGGTGCAGGCTGCAAGCCGAGAGGTCCTCGGTTCGAATCCCACCTGCAGCAAACGCATTGTGTCCTTGGGCAAGACACTTCACCCCCATTGCCCATCTGGGGGCACGGTGACGTCGTGGACTAAGGCGTACTGCATGTCGATGGTGCACTTGTCTTCAACCAATGCTAACCCTGCTTGTGTGGAGTTAGTATGTTGGGAGCTGACAGTTGCTTGCCGTTGCTCAGTGGTTCTCTCTGGGTACACTGGCTTCCTTCACACGTAAAACTGTCATGGGCATGATCAGCCATTGTGCAGAAAAATGTGACCTTAAACCCCAATAAATAAATTAATAATCTCTTGACAACTTGAGCCAACTGAGCGTTTTAGGCTCACTTGATCCTCTTGTTTAATTTTTAGAGTGTTTTTGCAATGTTAGACTTTTTTATGTATTAAATTCATCAATATAAGATGACATTACCCCTTGGCCAGACATTTTTCAGAGATTTTGGACTTTTTTAATGCAATGTTTGACTTTTTTGTAAGTGTGGACTTTCCCCACCTGTTACTATTCACCTCTTACTGTTTCTATGGCTTACAATTACCCCCAGACCCTTATCCAGTGATATATTTTTAATTTTTAGAGTCTTTTTGCAATGTTAGACTTTTTTGTAAGAATGGACTTAGAAAATCTCTGACCTGTTTTGCTATACATGAGTGGAGGCTACCACCAGTATGCTGTGGCTTTTATATTTCATATATGTTTTAAATGCATCAATATATGTCAACATTAACCCTTGACCGGACATTTTTTGCAGATTTGTAATATGCCTAGGTTTATTGCATGCCATGCATTGGTGAGCTTATGGGGATGGACACCCCCTCTTGTTAATGTTGCCCACCACCAGAGGGTGTGTCGCAAATAAGGTTGGAATGCCTGTCTACAAGGTCAAGGATGCAGACTCAGTTCAAGTTCACATACTCAGGTCCAAATATATGCAAGCCGTGTCTGACTCAGAACTTTTGATGACCTTGAAGGATATTAATGATACTTTGTATTAATGTTGCCCCCCACCAGAGGGTGTGTCACAGATAAGGTAGGAATTCCTGTCTACAAGGAAATATACACAAGTTGTGTCTGGCTCAGAACTTTTGATGGCCTTGAAGGATATTAATGATACTTGGTATTAATGTTGCCCACCACCAGAGGGTGTGTAGCAAATAAGGTTGGAATGCCTGTCTTCAAGGTCAAGATCACAGTCTTTGTTCAAGTTCACATACCCATATCCAAATACACACAAGCTGTGTCCAGCTCAGAACTTTCGATGACCTTAAAGGATATTAATTATACTTTGTATTAATGTTGCCCACCAACTAGAGGGTGTATTGCAAATAAGGTTGGAATGCTTGTCTACAAGGTCAAGGTCACAGACTTAGTTCAAGTTTTCATACCCCAACATCCAAATCCAACTATGACAAGTCATATCCGGCTCAGAACTTTTGATGGCCTTGAAGGATATTAATGATATTTGGTATTATTGTTGCCCACTATCAGAGAGTGTGCTCCAGGGGGTATCCCAAGTTGGGACAGACCTCATCTAGTCAATATTTGGAAAGCCATAGTCTCTTTATTTTTAGCTCACCTTGACGTAGTGGCATCAAAACAATGCTGAATCAGCATATTTGCAAAAATTTGTTACAAATTTTTTCTCCAGAACCAATGATTACAATCTTTTGATATTTGGTATACAGCATCCAAAGTGGAGTCAGATATAATTTTGTTAAAATGAAGGCCCTTGGTTCCTATTTGGTCTCAATAAAGGAGCCCAAATTTAAACTTTGGACAATATGGGGAATAATCTTTAAAAATCTTCTTCAGATCCACCAGTCAGAATGCTTTCATATTTGGCATATAACGTCTCTGGGGTGGTCAGATTCAAATTTGTTCAAATTGGGTTCCTGGGTTGATATTTGGGCTCCCTGTGGCAGGCCAAATTTTAATTTCGTACTATAAGAGGATATATCTTTAAAAATCTTCTTCAGATCCACCTGTCAGAATCACATCATATTTGGTATAAAACATCTCTGGGGTGTCAGATTCAAGTTTGTTCAAATCCGGTCCCTGGGTTAATATTTGGGCTCCCTATGGTAGCCTTATTTTAACATAATGCAATATGAGGAAATTTCTTTCAAAATTTTCTTCTTCAGACCAACCGATCTGAATGGTTTTATATTTTGTTTTCAACATCTCTAGGGGGGAATCAGATTCAAGTTTGTTCAAAATCGAGTACCTGTTTTAATATTTGGGTTCCCTTTGAGAGCCTGAATTTTAACTTGGTGAAATATGAGGGAATTTCTTCAAAAATCTTTTTCTTCAGATTCAACAGTCAGAATCCTTTCATATTTGGTTTACAACATCTCTGGGGGGTCAGATTCAAGTTTGTTCAAATCGGGTCCCTCCCTTGCAAAAATATCCTGAGATTTCTAAGGATATCATGGGATTTGCAAAAGCTTGGAAAAGCAGAGATTTAACCTGAGATATCTTAAGATTTACCAAGATATCGAAGCTTGGAAAAGCTCAGAAAACCAGGGACGGTATTTGGACGAAAAATCCTTGGATGACCTTAGATATCCTTGCTTTGATTCAAGCTTACTACTATGGGATGAAAGCTGGAAAAAATTGAGATCTTCAAGCTGAGAAAAGCTTGGAAAAGCTGAGAAATGTCATGTGTAAAAAAAATATTTGAAATGATTAACAAAAATTCAGTTTGAGATCGCTACTTGTCATTTTTAGCTTAACTTGACACAGTCAAGATAAGCTTTTTCACATTTTCCTTTAGCACGGGCTACACCCCACAGTTCTTGTCTGATCATCACAAAATTTCATATGCAGGTTTGAGGTCATGTCTATATGAGAACGTCCCCTTTTGGTCGCGATTGGGCAACCGGTATGGCTGCCCTAGCCCAAAACCCCAAACCAGTTAGCACAGTCTACAGGTCGTATTTATGAAGGGATTTCATTGTACCTTGTTAGGATGCCTCTGGATAATGCCTAGATGAGAACGTCTCCTTTTGGGCATGATCTATCAACCGTGATGGCTGCCCAAGCCCGAAACCCAAAAACTTTTAGCACAGTCTGCAGGTCATGTTTAGTATGGAGGAATTTCATTGAAACTTGGTAGGATGACTCCTTATGATCTCTAGATGAGAATTTCCCCATTTGGGCGTGATCTGCCAACCGTGACGACTGCCCGAGCCCAAAACCCCAAAACCTTTAGCACAGTCTACAGGTCATATTTATTGAGGAATTTCATTGTAACTTGGTGGGTTGACTTCATACAATGTCTAGATGAGAAAGTCACCTTTTGGTCCTGATTGGGCAACTGTGACGACTCCAGGGGCCTGAAGCCCGAAAACCTTTAGCACAGTCTACAGGTCATATTTATGAAGGGATTTCATTGTAACTTGGTAGGATGACTCCAAATAATGTCTAGATGAGAACGTCCCATTTTGATCGCAATCATTCAGCCTTGATGGGTGCCCGAGCCCAAAAGCCTTTAGCGTAGGCAAAAGGTCATATTTATGGAAGGATTTCATTGTAAATTGTTAGGTTGACTCCATATAATGCCTAGATGATGACATCCCCTTTGGTCGTGATTGGTCAACTGTGATGGCTACAGGTGCCCGAAGCCCGAAAACCTTGACCACAGTCTACAGGCCATATTTATAAAGGGATTTCAGTGTAACTTCGTAGGATCACTACAGATGATGCCCAGATGAGATTGTCCCCTATGGTTGCGATCATTCAACCATGATGGCTGCCCAAGCCTGAAGCCTGAAAACCTTTAGCACAGTCTACAGGTCACATTTATGAAGGGATTTCATTGTAACTGGGTAGGTTGACTTCATATAATGTCTAGATGTGAACGTCCCCTTTTGGACACGATTGGGCAACTGTGATGGCCACAGGGGCCCGAAGCCCAAAAACCTTGAGCACAGTCTACAGGTCATAATTATGAAGGGATTTCATTGTAGCTTGGTAGGATGACTCCAAATAATGTCTAGATGAGAACGCCCCCTTTTGGTCGCGATCATTCTGCCATGATGGCTGCCCGAGCCCAAAAACCTTTAGCATAGTCTATAGGTTGTATTTATGGAAGGATGACATCCTCTTTTGGTCGTGATTGGTCAACTGTGATGGCTACAGGTGCCCGAAGCCTGAAAATCTTGAGCATAGTCTACAGGTCATATTTATGAAGGGGTTTCATTGTAACTTCGTAGGATCACTCCAGATGATGCCCAGATGAGAATGTCCCCTTTTGGTGCGATCATTCAACCATGATGGCTGCCCGAGCCCAAAGCCTGAAAACCTTTAGCATAGTCTTCAGTTCATATTTATGAAGGAATTTCACAGTAACTTGGTAGGTTGACTTCATATAATGTCTAGATGAGAATAGCCCCTTTTGGACACCATTAGGCAACTGTGACGGCTATAGGGTCCTGAAGCCCGAAAACCTTTAGCACAGTCTACAGGTGATATTTATGAAGGGATTTCATTGTACCTTGGTAGGATGACTCCAAATAATGTCTAGATGAGCACATACCCTTTTGGTCACGATCATTCAGCCTTGATGGCTGCCCGAGCACAAAACCCCAAATTTTAGCATAGTCTATAGGTCATATTTATGGAAGGATTTCATTGTAACCTGTTAGTTTGACTCCATATAATGCCTAGATGATGACATCCACTTTTGGTCGTGATTGGTCAACTGTGATGGCTTCAGGGGCCTGAAGCCCAAAAACCTTGAGCACAGTCTACAGGTCATACCGTATTTACTCTATGTATTGGGACACTCTATGATTTGGGACACACATTTTTTCCAGAAAACTATATTTTTTTTATGCTCTAAAGTTTGGGACATTCAGGAGATTTGTTTCCAGTTGACCCGTCGCTAGTAGCAGACGACACTCATAAAAAAAATTCTTGAGTAACTAAAAATTTTCATTTTTTGCTTCCAAAACATAGCTTATGCGCTCGTTCCAATGAGGGATCATAAGCTATGTTTTGGAAGAAAAAAATGAAAATATAAAAATAATTGGACTGCGAGTTTTGTATATAGTGATGGAAAATGAATCGCACACAACTTTATTCAGCATCAAATCAAGACCAGGCTGTGTTCTTTTCCCATTTTCTAAGAATTGGGACACCTGTGAAAATAATTATTTTTAGCTGTCCCAATACATAGAGTAAATACGGTATTTATGAAGGGCTTTCATTGTAACTTCGTAGGATCACTCCAGATGATGCCCAGATGAGAATGTCCCCTTTAGGTTGTGATCATTCAACCATGATGGCTGCCAAAGCCCAAAAACCTTTAGCACAATCTACAGGTCATATTTATGAAGGGATTTCATTGTAACTTGGTAGGCTGACTTCATATAATGTCTAGATGAGAACGTCCCCTTTGGATGCAATTGGGAAACTGACAGCTCCAGGGGCCCGAAGCCCGAAAACCTTTAGGACAGTCTACAGGCCATATTTATGAAGGGATTTCAATGTAACGTGATAGGATGACTTGTTTTGGAATAATTTCACTGTAACTTGGTAACTTTTGTTGATATACGTGAACTGTGAGGGCCACATACATTAACTGTGAGGTCATATTAACCCACCCCTCAGCTCTTTAGTACAGTGTACACCTCATATTATTTTTTATCAAAAACATAGCATACAGGGAACAGAAATGAACATATTCACAATTATCACAATTCTTGTCTTATTTCATAATCCTTTCATAAACATTGAACATTATCCTTTTCATCAAACACAACACACAAGTTAAGCAACAGTGTCATTGACACTTTCATTATTAAAACTGGTCCAAAGGTGACAGGGATGACTTACAAACGTCATCATTGGGGGAAACCTTCTGGTCCACGACTGCTCAGCCAGTCTTGCGGAAACCCTCACTGGCTATCAAGTAAAACTACAATACATTCTCCGTGGACTGGTCATAATCCACACGTGGGCAGTGATGTCCAGCCGTATGTTTTCCAGGTAATAAAAATCATCCTCAGTAAAATTTTAATTAATGGAGCACCGGGTTGTACCCGGTGCTTCATTAATTAAATTTTTGATGATTATTTCTATGATTAGTGTTTGGAATCTAATATTATTGCGTTTGTGGAAATATTGCCCACCCGTGGAATGGGACCATTCCACGGCAGTTGTACTGTATAACAAATGAACGGTCTTCAAGAATATTAATTGATCAATGGTCCAATACATTTTCAGCGGGGAACAAGCCAATATGTTAGTCGTTTGATGGATGTACTCTGGGCAATTACTGTAGTGAACAGAAATTCACAGAATACCGTGAAGGAAGGTATTCCGGGAAAATCTCGGTTCGGTTTATAGGTTTCCAGAAAAAAAACATAACCAAAACCAAAAACCGTCAGTCTCTAATTTATGGAATACAGTACGACTGCTGTGGACTGGTTACTTTTCCATGGGTGGGCAATATTTCCACGGATGCAATAAAATTAGATTCCAAACACTAATTATACAAATAATCATCAAAATTTTAAGTTTAACCCAGTTCTTCATTAATTAAAGTTTTGCTGATGGATGATTTTTATTACATGGTAAACGCATGCGTGTACATTACTACCCACGTGTGGATTACGACCACAGTGACTTTGTGGTACATGAGGTGGGAATTTCATTGTTAACTAATTTTCCTTAGTTCTAAAGTACCTCAAATTGTAAATGATTTGAAATTGCTCACAAATTTACCAAACTATTTCAAAACTGCCAAATTTTTGACTCAATTTACTGTGATTTTCTGCCCAATCAGATCATTTTCTAGTATTCCTGGAACATGGAACAACATGGAATTCCCAGGATTTTCCCGAGCATTCCTGAATGTTAACATATCTGTGTGTAATAAAGTATGATGGTATCCATTATCAGTTTCTACACTGGAATGACCAAGATCTCCAGGAAAACACAAATTTGAATGGGACAGCTGTACCAATATTTGGTACAAAACGTCCCGGTTTCGATTTCAGGATGAACTGATTAGTATGGTGGGATGAAATGTCCCGTAAGTAACCAAAACTGACAAAAACAACAAACTTCACAAGTTGCAGTGGTAGTCACGAAAATGTGTATGCCGAGGCTGATGCAGGGTTCAAAATCTGCCGAGGTGAAATTACTTTTTACTCTATTATATTACACAATGAAACATGTTAATTTTTCTCCTCTTTATTGAAATTAAGCAATCAAATGAATACACAACAAAAGAAAATAGCAGTTTTTGTAAAATTGAAGTTAGAAGCAATTTTCTCACAAAACCTCACTAAAAAGTGTAGTTGTGTTACCCGGATTGAAAAATTGAAAATTGGTGATTTGGATCCTTTAAAAGCGTACTCAACTAGTTTTTGTATTGCTCAAAAGTATAATCAAGAGGACTATTTATTTCAAAAATTATTTACAAAACAAATTCGAACAAGAGGCTCTAAGGATCCCGTTATCGCTCACCTGGCAGAACTACATGTCCCCCAGTTATTCTAATCAAAATCAAAGAATGCAGCTGTCTATGCTCCTTCATCTGAGCAAAACAGAATGATGATTGTTTTCAGAGGACTTTCCATACATTATTTGTGCCAAGTTTGGTTCACATCGGCTCAGTAGTTCCAGAGAAGAAGATGAAAATGTGATTCCCATTGGGTTTCTATGGTAACTATAAGATGCAATTGCGGCCATGTATGCACCCCAATCAACATTAAATGAGGATTGTTGATAGGGGGAGTCCCAGTCATCAAGCATGTTTCAAAACATTTGGCCTTGTAGTTTCAGAGGAGAAGAATTTTGAAAATCCACCAATCAGAATCGAAGAATGCCTCTGGCAGCCATGTTTTTCATCCAACGGGAACAAAATGTGGATCGTTTGTAGAAGACCTCCCATAGACCATTCCTGCCAAGTTTAGTTTGGCTCAGCGGTTCTAGAGAAGAAGATAAAAATGTGAAAAGTTTATGGATGACAACCAATGACGGATGCTGGACGAGTGATGGCAATAGCTCTCATGGCCCTTTGGTGATTTTTAGCTTAATTTGATAAAGTCAAGATGAGCTATTGCCATCATGCGTGTGAAAGTCTGTGAGTCTGTTCACATTTTCCTTTAACACAGGCTACACCCTGCAGTTCTTGTCCAGTCGTCACAAAATTTCATATGCAGGTTTGAGGTCATGTCTAAATGAGAACGTTCCTTTTTGGTCGTGATCGGTCAACTGTGATGGCTGCCCGAGCACAAAACCCCAAAACCTTTAGCGCAGTCTACAGGTCGTATTTATGAAGGGATTTCATTGTAACTTGGTAGGATGACCCTGTACAATGTCTAGATGAGAACGTCCCCTTTTGGTCATGATCTGTCAACCCAAAAACTTTTAGCACAGTCTACAGGTTGTATTTAATATGGAGGGATTTCATTGTTAATTGGAAGTATGACTCCATATGATGTCTAGATGAGAACTTCCCCATTTGGTCGCGATCTATCAACCGTGACTGCTGTCCGAGCCCAAAACCTGAAAACCTTTAGCACAGTCTACAGGTCATATTTATGGAGGGATTTCATTGTAACTTGGTAGGATAACTCCATATGATGTCTAGATGAGAACATCCCCTTTTCTTTGCAAATGGTCAACTGTGACAGCAACAGGGGCCAGAAGCCCAAAATTCTTTAGCACAGTCTACAGGTCGTATTTATCAAGTTATTTCATTGTAGCTTGGTAGGATTACTCCAGGTAATGTCTAGATGACAATGTCCCCTTTTGGTCGCTATCGTTCAACTGTGATGGCTGCCCAAGCCCAAAACCCCAAAATCTTTAGCATTGACTACAGGTCGTATTTATAAAGGGATTTCATTGTAACTTTGTAGGATGACTCAGTATAATATCTAGATGAGGACGTTCCCTTTTGGTTGCGATGGGTCAACCATGATAGATACACAGGCCCAAAGCCCAAAAACCTTTTGCACAGTCTGCAGGCTGTATTTATGAAGAGATTTCATTGTAACTTGATAGGATGCTCATTTTGGAATAATTTCACTGTAACTTGGTAACTTTGGTTGACATACATTAACTGTGAACGCCACATTAACCCACCCCTGAATTCTTTAATACAGTCTACACCTAAAATTACTTTTTTTGAAAACATAGCATACAGGGAACAGAAATGAACATATTCTCAATTATTATGCCCTCGAAAATTTTTTAAGGGGGTATATAGTCGAGGTCTCCATCCGTCCGTCCATCCATCTGTATGTCCGTCCATCCATTCATCCGTCCATCCGACTGCCCATATGAACATTTTGTATTATAACTCGAGCATCAGTTGTCGGATTTTAATGTTCTTTGGTATGGTGATAGGGCAGCTTGGGGGAATGGATGCCCTCGTACCTAGCGTTTCGTCCATTCATGTTTGGTAGAATTATGGCTCCTGTTTGTTTTTGGCCTCTGTTTCTAACTAAGGTAAATTGTACCATAGCCTTTAGGGTAAAGGTCTGCCCAATTGTTTTTTTAGTTCATTACTTTTCTGCAGCTCAGTGCTTGCAGGGGAGGTTGCATGACATTTTAACCTCTACATATCAATATATCCATATAAATATGGATGACACAAGAATTATAGTGATTTTTGTTCCAGACCTTTTAAAATTGTATCACCGCACCAATCGATTTCAAATTTTATTTGCTTATTACTAATGTCAAAATACAGGTCAAGTTCGATTTGGAGGTTCACTCCGACCATTCTTGCAAGAGTTATGCCTCTTTTTGAATTAAAAAATCACAAATTTCCCAATTTCAGCTTTATTCTTACTAGTGCTGCCCAATTTTTTTTTAGTCCACTATTTCTCTACTGCCCAGTGCTTGCAGAGGAGGTTGCATGTCATTTTAAACTACATATCAATATAACCATATAAATATGGATGCCAATTTCAGCTTTGTTCTTACTGGACAGTGCCTATGGGGGAAGTGCTGCCCAATTTTTTTTTTCAGTCCACTGTCCCAATTTTTTCTAGTCCACTCTTTCTGTACTGCCCAGTGTTTGCAGGGCAGGTTTGCATGTCATTTTAACCTACTACATATCGATATATTCATATAAATATGGTTGACACAAGAATCATAGTGTTTTTTAATTCCATTCATTCAAAGTTGTTTGGATGAACCAATTCTCTTCAAACATTCAGAAGTTATTTATTTACATGCAAGTCCAACTTTGCTGCCTTCGGGGGCATCAGCACACGTGTTAGCGTTGCTCTTGTTAGCTGAACTTGACATTTGGGGGCATCAGCACACACGTTAGCGTTGCTCTTGTTAGCTTAACTTGACATGCGTGCAGAAATCTTTGAGTCTGAGTCTGTTCACATTTTCCTTTAGCACAGTTCTTGCCACATTAACCCACCCCTCAATTCTTTAGTACAGTATACACCTCAAATTATTTTAATTGAAAACATAGCATACAGGGAACAGAAATTAACATATTCCCAAGTATCACATTTCTTGTCTTATTTCATAATCCTTTCATAAACATTGAACATTATCCTTACAATCAAACACAACACAAGTCAATTTCATAAACATTGAACATTATCCTTATCATCAAACACAACACAAGTCAAGTTAAACTACAGTGTCATTGACACTTTCATCACAATTCTTGTCATATTTCATAATTCTTTCATAAACATTGAACATTATCCTTTTCATTAAATACAACACACAGTCAAGTTAAGCTACAGTGTCATTAACACTTTCATTACAACAATATTCACTGTTCATCAATCTCGAACTGTGATTTCGGTTGCATTGGAAAGGGATACTAACCGGATCGGCGGAATGAAATTGTGTGGTGTACCGGTCTGATAGTAGTGAACATGAAGTGTCAGTCTGAAATATTCGATGTCGTTGGTTTGTTAGCTCACCTGACTGAAAGTCAGGGTGAGCTTTTCTGATCACTTTTCGTCCGGCGTCCGTCGTCCGTCGTCCGGCGTGAAGGTGGTGTTTGGGTCTTTTTCTTCCAAACCACTGGCCGCATGTTAATGAAATTTCATGTGAGTAGGGGTTATATAGCGGCATTTTGATTTTTGGGCAAATTAGGTTTCGGCTCATATTGAGCAGAGGGGTGGGGCAAAAATGCTCCAATTCTTAAAAAATCTTCTTCTCAAGAACCAGCAATAGCAGAGACTTGATATTTGGTATGCAGCTTCCTTTTGAGGTGTAGACTCAAGTTTGTTCAAGAGAAGTTTGTAGGTCTATACTTGGCGATGTTATGGGAGGAGCAAAAATTTTGGCCCCACCCCAAATTTCTATTTTTTAAACCGAGAGGCCAATTTGAACCAAATTTTATGTGAGGGCTTATTGGGTCATAAGTACCTAATTTATGCAGAAATTTTTTTTCCTGTAGCCCCGTGGGAACCACAGGAGCTAAAAATAGAAAAAAATTAAAACGCCTATATCTCAAAAACTGCACGGCAGTGAGAATTTTTATTTGGTGTGAAGCTTTCTTGGGACCAACAGAAAGGATTGGTAAAAAAAAATTGCTATCGGTTTTATCATAGGGTACTTTTTCGGGACTCTGAAAAAGTGCTGAGTCAGTATTTTTTAACACAGTAGGCAATGGGAAAAAATAAAGAATTGTTTTCTTCCAAACCACTGCTCTAAAAGCTTTCATATTTTACATATAACATCTTTGGAACATTGATTCACATATTTGTAGAAATCAAATTCCTCGGTCCATATTTGGGTTCCCTATGGGAACCCAAATGTTCAAATTAGTGCAATATGAGGGATATATTTTAAAAATCTTCTTCTTCGGATCCACAAATCAGAATCTTTTGATATTTGCTATGCATCATCCTTAGGGGGGTGAGATTGATGTTTGTTCAAGCCAAGTCCCTGAGTTCATATTTGGACTCCCTTTGGGAACCCAAATTGTAACTTAGTGCAATACGAGGTATATTCTTTTAAAATCTTCTTCGCATCCACCGGTCAGAATCTTTTGATATTTGGTATACAGTATGCTTAGGGAGGTGAGATTCAAGTTGTTCAAGTCAAGTCCTTCGGCTCATATTTGGTCTCCCTGTGGGAGCACAAATTATAACTTAGTTCAATATGAGCAATATTCTTTAAAAAAAATTTTTTTTTCAGATCCACCAGTCAAAATCTTTTGATATTTGATGTACAGCATTCGTAGGGGGGGGGGGGGGGGGGGGGGGGGGGGGGGGGGCTGAGAGTGAAGTTTGTTAAAGCCAAGTCCCTTGGTTCATATTTGGGCTCACTGTAGAAGCCCAAATTATACCAAAATTTTTATTTTCCAAACCAAGAGGTCGATTTGAACCAAATTTGATATGAGGGCTTATTGGGTCACAAATACCTAATTTATGCCATAAATTGTTTTCCTGTCCCCCACGGCAACTACAGGAGCTGAAAAAATTTTTTTTTTTTGAATGCCCATATTTCCAGAACTACATGGCACTGAGAATTTTTATACAATGTGAAGCTTCCTTAGGGCCGGGAGAAAGGAATGGTGAAAAAAATGCCATTGGTTTTATCATAAGTACTTTTCCAGGACTAAAAGTGCCGAGTCATCATTTTTTAACACTGTAGGTAATGGGAATAACGTTGAATAATCTTCTTCTCCCAAACCACTGCTTCAGAAGCTTTTGTTTTTGGGTTCCCTATGGGAGCCCAATGTATAACTTAATTCAGTATGAGAAATATTCTTAAAAAATCTTTTTTTTCTGATACTCCTCTCAGAATCTTTTGATATTTGATTTTTAGTTTTCTTAGAAGCGGCAAATTGAAATTTGTTCAAGTTCTGGTTTATTGATAAAATTGGGCCCAGTAACCAATTCCTGCGTTGAAAGCCCTGTAAAGTGGGCAGTAATAGGCATAAACGATTGACCAAACCTGATATTATAATTATGCCTCTGTAATGATGTAGCCTTAGAAAGTGACCTTAAATTCCAATAAATAAATAGATAAATTATTGAGTACCCAATATGGGGATCTAACATATGAACACTCTGGGTTACTAAGTAGAGAAAACACTTTTATGTTGAAAAACTGATAATAACCACAAGGCAGAATCCCTTGCTATTTTGGTGATATGACTCGGCCAGTATCAGGTGAGCGCCCTCAGGCCCCGTGGGGCCTCTTGTTTTATTCTCACGTCTGCCTTGGGGAGAAAGGTTTTTTTTAGCTCACCTGACTGCAAGTCGGTGGGAACTATTGCCATCACTTTTGTCCGTCATCCATCGGTCGATAACTTTTTGCAAACTTGACATCTTCTTCACAACCACTAGGCCAAATTCAAACATATATTGCACAGACCATCTATGGAGTACACCCTTTCTATTTTGTTCAAATGAAGCAGCTGTCATATTCGTGCCTTGATATTTGGTATGGAACATCCTTTGTTGTAGAAGATTAAAGTTTGTTCAGGGAAGTTGATAGGTCAATATTTGGGCTCTCTGTCGGGGCATATCCATTTTTAGCTCAACTTTGGCGAAGCCAAATTTGAGCTTATGCCTTGGCCCGTCGTCCGTCTGTCCGTCAACAATTGGATACGGCTCGGGCTAGAGGCCATATTTATGAACCGATCTTTATGAAACTTCTTGGGTAGCTTTGTTATGACCGTGGGACGAGAACGAGTGTTTTTGGGTGTGGTCCAAAATTCAAGATGGCTGCCAGCCACCATTTTGTACCGACGATGCAGAAATCTGTTTTTTGTACAGAACTTCCATATGAAAGCTCTGATTTGAGTAATTTTTTGTATGAATGTTTAGTACCATGGGATACATCACATATAATACGGGTTTTTTTCTCGTGCGTAAATTATGCAAATTAGACTAACTTTGATGTTTTTTGGTGTTACTTTCAGCACTGTAAGTGCAAATGCCAATACGGCTCGGGCTAGAGGCCGTATTTATGAACCGATCTTTACAAAACTTCTTGGGTACCTTTGTTATCACCTTGGGACGAGAACGAGTGTTTCTGGGTGCGGTCCAAAATTCAAGATGGCTGCCAGTGGCCATTTTGTACCGAAATTAGGTCCAATCAGTTTTTTGTCACAACTTCTACACAGCTCATATTTGTGAACTGATCTTCACAAAACTTCTTGGGTACCTTTGTTTTCTCTTTGGGACAGGAATGAGTGTGTTTTGGGGTGCCTTTGTTATCACTGTGCTCTGAGAACAAATATTTTTGGGTTCAGTCAGACCCACTCTGGGACTCGAAAGATTTTTTTCTAATTTACCATCTGACTGTCACCCACCTTTACAATACTTTACCTATACATTTATGACAGGCAATGATCAGTATTTATGTACAGACCGTTACAATACTTTATATGTACCTTTGTTATCAGGTCATTACCTAGATGTTTGTCATTGCTGTGTCACATACTATACATGTACATGTCTTTGTCTTGACAAGTTGAGCTACAGTGTCATTGACACTTTTTAGCTCAACTTTGACGAAGCCAAATTTGAGCTTATGCCATAGCCCGTCGTCCGTCTGTCCGTCAACAATTGGATACGGCTCAGGCTAGAGGCCGTATTTATGAACCGATCTTTACGAAACGTCTTGGGTACCTTTGTTATCACCTTGGGACGAGAACGAGTGTTTCTGGATGTGGTCCAAAATTCAAGATGGCTGCCAGTGGCCATTTTGTACCAAAATTACGTCTAATCAGTTTTTTGTACACAACTTCTATACGGCTCAGGCTAGAGGCCGTATTTATGAACCGATCTTTACGAAACTTCTTGGGTACCTTTGTTATGACCGTGGGACGAGAACGAGTGTTTTTGGGTGCGGTCCAAAATTCAAGATGGCTGCCAGCCACCATTTTGTACCGACGATGCAGAAATCTGTTTTTTGTACAGAACTTCCATATGAAAGCTCTGATTTGAATAATTTTTTGTATGAATGTTTAGGACCATGGGATACATCACATATAATACAGGTTTTTTTCTCGTGCGTAAATTATGCAAATTAGACTAACTTTGATGTTTTTTGGTGTTACTTTCAGCACTGTAAGTGCAAATGCCAATACGGCTCGGGCTAGAGGCCGTATTTATGAACCGATCTTTACGGAACTCCTTGGGTACCTTTGTTATCACCATGGGACGAGAACGAGTGTTTTGGGGTCTGGTCCGAAATTCAAGATGGCCGATGGCAGCCATTTTGTACAAAATTTGGTGCAATCAGATTTTTGCACAGAACTTCCATATGAAAGCGCTGATTTGAATAATTTTTTGTGTGAATGTTTAGTACCATGAGATACATCACATATAATACGGGTTTTTTTCTCGTGCAGAAATTATGCAAATTAGATGAACTTTGATTTTTTCAGTGCTACTAACACACAGGAAGTACACATGTCAATACGGATCGGCTAGAGTCTGTATTTATGAACCGATCTTCACGAAACGTCTCGGGTACCTTTGTTATCACCTTGGGACGAGAATGAGTGTTTCTGGATGTGGTCCAAAATTCAAGATGGCTGCCAGTGGCCATTTTGTACCAAAATTAGGTCTAATCAGTTTTTTGTACACAACTTCTATACGGCTCAGGCTAGAGGCCGTATTTATGAACCGATCTTTACGAAACTTCTTGGGTACCTTTGTTATCACCGTGGGATGAGAACGAGTGTTTTTGGGTGTGGTCCGAAATTCAACAAGATGGCCACCAGCAACCATTTTGTACCAAAATTAGTGCAATCAGTCTTTTGTACAGAACTTCTGTATGAAAGTTCTGATTTGAATAAATTTTTGTATGAATGTTTAGTAACATGGAATACATCACATATAGTACGGGTTTTTTTCTCGTGCAGAAATTATGCAAATTAGAAGAACTTTGATTTATTCAGTGCTACTTGTACACAGTAAGTGCACATGTCAATACGGCTCGGACTAGAGGCTGTATTTATGAACCGATCTTCACAAAACTTCTTGGGTACCTTTGTTATCACCTTGGGACGAGAACGAGTGTTTCTGGGTGCGGTCCACAATTCAAGATGGCTGCCAGTGGCCATTTTGTACCGAAATTAGGTCCAATCAGTTTTTTGTCACAACTTCTACACAGCTCATATTTGTGAACTGATCTTCACGAAACTTCTTGGGTACCTTTGTTTTCTCTTTGGGACAGGAATGAGTGTGTTTTGGGGTGCCTTTGTTATCACTGTGCTCTGAGAACAAATATTTTTTGGGTTCAGTCAGACCCACTCTGGGACTCGAAATATTTTTTTCTAATTTACCATCTGACTGTCACCCACCTTTACAATACTTTACCTATACATTTGTGACAGGCAATGGTCAGTATTTATGTACAGACCGTTACAATACTTTATATGTACCTTTGTTATCAGGTCATTACCTAGATGTTTGTCATTGCTGTGTCACTATACATGTACATGTCTTTGTCTTGACAAGTTGAGCTACAGTGTCATTGACACTTTTTAGCTCAACTTTGGCGAAGCCAAATTTGAGCTTATGCCATGGCCCGTCGTACGTCTGTCCGTCTGTCCGTCAACAATTGGATACGGCTCGGGCTAGAGGCCGTATTTATGAACCGATCTTTACGAAACTTCGTGGGTATCTTTGTTATGACCGTGGGACGAGAACGAGTGTTTTTGGGTGCGGTCCGAAATTCAAGATGGCTGCCAGCCACCATTTTGTACCAACGATGCAGAAATCTGTTTTTTGTACAGAACTTCCATATGAAAGCTCTGATTTGAATAATTTTTTGTATGAATGTTTAGGACCATGGGATACATCACATATAATACAGGTTTTTTTCTCGTGCGTAAATTATGCAAATTAGACTAACTTTGATGTTTTTTGGTGTTACTTTCAGCACTGTAAGTGCAAATGCCAATACGGCTCGGGCTAGAGGCCGTATTTATGAACCGATCTTTACGGAACTCCTTGGGTACCTTTGTTATCACCATGGGACGAGAACGAGTGTTTTGGGGTCTGGTCCGAAATTCAAGATGGCCGATGGCAGCCATTTTGTACAAAATTTGGTGCAATCAGATTTTTGCACAGAACTTCCATATGAAAGCGCTGATTTGAATAATTTTTTGTGTGAATGTTTAGTACCATGAGATACATCACATATAATACGGGTTTTTTTCTCGTGCAGAAATTATGCAAATTAGATGAACTTTGATTTTTTCAGTGCTACTAACACACAGGAAGTACACATGTCAATACGGATCGGCTAGAGTCTGTATTTATGAACCGATCTTCACGAAACGTCTCGGGTACCTTTGTTATCAGGTTGGGACGAGAACGAGTGTTTCTGGATGTGGTCCAAAATTCAAGATGGCTGCCAGTGGCCATTTTGTACCAAAATTAGGTCTAATCAGTTTTTTGTACACAACTTCTATACGGCTCAGGCTAGAGGCCGTATTTATGAACCGATCTTTACGAAACTTCTTGGGTACCTTTGTTATCACCGTGGGATGAGAACGAGTGTTTTTGGGTGTGGTCCGAAATTCAACAAGATGGCCACCAGCAACCATTTTGTACCAAAATTAGTGCAATCAGTCTTTTGTACAGAACTTCTGTATGAAAGTTCTGATTTGAATAAATTTTTGTATGAATGTTTAGTAACATGGAATACATCACATATAGTACGGGTTTTTTTCTCGTGCAGAAATTATGCAAATTAGATGAACTTTGATTTATTCAGTGCTACTTGTACACAGTAAGTGCACATGTCAATACGGCTCGGACTAGAGGCTGTATTTATGAACCGATCTTCACAAAACTTCTTGGGTACCTTTGTTATCACCTTGGGACGAGAACGAGTGTTTCTGGGTGCGGTCCACAATTCAAGATGGCTGCCAGTGGCCATTTTGTACCGAAATTAGGTCCAATCAGTTTTTTGTCACAACTTCTACACAGCTCATATTTGTGAACTGATCTTCACGAAACTTCTTGGGTACCTTTGTTTTCTCTTTGGGACAGGAATGAGTGTGTTTTGGGGTGCCTTTGTTATCACTGTGCTCTGAGAACAAATATTTTTTGGGTTCAGTCAGACCCACTCTGGGACTCGAAAGATTTTTTTCTAATTTACCATCTGACTGTCACCCACCTTTACAATACTTTACCTATACATTTGTGACAGGCAATGGTCAGTATTTATGTACAGACCGTTACAATACTTTATATGTACCTTTGTTATCAGGTCATTACCTAGATGTTTGTCATTGCTGTGTCACTATACATGTACATGTCTTTGTCTTGACAAGTTGAGCTACAGTGTCATTGACACTTTTTAGCTCAACTTTGGCGAAGCCAAATTTGAGCTTATGCCATGGCCCGTCGTACGTCTGTCCGTCTGTCCGTCAACAATTGGATACGGCTCGGGCTAGAGGCCGTATTTATGAACCGATCTTTACGAAACTTCGTGGGTATCTTTGTTATGACCGTGGGACGAGAACGAGTGTTTTTGGGTGCGGTCCGAAATTCAAGATGGCTGCCAGCCACCATTTTGTACCAACGATGCAGAAATCTGTTTTTTGTACAGAACTTCCATATGAAAGCTCTGATTTGAATAATTTTTTGTATGAATGTTTAGTACCATGGGATACATCACATATAATACGGGTTTTTTTCTTGTGCATAAATTATGCAAATTAGACTAACTTTGATGTTTTTTGGTGTTACTTTCAGCACTGTAAGTGCAAATGCCAATACGGCTCGGGCTAGAGGCCGTATTTATGAACCGATCTTTCTGAAACTCCTTGGGTACCTTTGTTATCACCGTGGGACGAGAACGAGTGTTTTGGGGTCTGGTCCGAAATTCAAGATGGCCGATGGCAGCCATTTTGTACAAAATTTGGTGCAATCAGATTTTTGCACAGAACTTCCATATGAAAGCGCTGATTTGAATAATTTTTTGTGTGAATGTTTAGTACCATGAGATACATCACATATAATACGGGTTTTTTTCTCCTGCAGAAATTATTCAAATTAGATGAACTTTGATTTTTTCAGTGCTACTTACACACAGAAAGTACACATGTCAATACGGATCGGGCTAGAGTCTGTATTTATGAACCGATCTTCACGAAACGTCTTGGGTACCTTTGTTATCACCTTGGGACGAGAACGAGTGTTTCTGGATGTGGTCCAAAATTCAAGATGGCTGCCAGTGGCCATTTTGTACCAAAATTAGGTCTAATCAGTTTTTTGTACACAACTTCTATACGGCTCAGGCTAGAGGCTGTATTTATGAACCGATCTTTACGAAACTTCTTGGGTACCTTTGTTATCACCGTGGGATGAGAACGAGTGTTTTTGGGTGTGGTCCGAAATTCAAGATGGCCACCAGCAGCCATTGTGTACCAAAATTAGTGCAATCAGTCTTTTGTGCAGAACTTCTGTATGAAAGCGCTGATTTGAATAATTTTTTGTGTGAATGTTTAGTACCATGAGATACATCACATATAATACGGGTTTTTTTCTCGTGTAGAAATTATGCAAATTAGTAGAACTTTGATTTATTCAGTGCTACTTGTACACAGTAAGTGCACATGTCAATACGGCTCGGACTAGAGGCTGTATTTATGAACCGATCTTCACAAAACTTCTTGGGTACCTTTGTTATCACCTTGGGACGAGAACGAGTGTTTCTGGGTGCGGTCCACAATTCAAGATGGCTGCCAGTGGCCATTTTGTACCGAAATTAGGTCCAATCAGTTTTTTGTCACAACTTCTACACAGCTCATATTTGTGAACTGATCTTCACGAAACTTCTTGGGTACCTTTGTTTTCTCTTTGGGACAGGAATGAGTGTGTTTTGGGGTGCCTTTGTTATCACTGTGCTCTGAGAACAAATATTTTTGGGTTCAGTCAGACCCACTCTGGGACTCGAAAGATTTTTTTCTAATTTACCATCTGACTGTCACCCACCTTTACAATACTTTACCTATACAGTTGTGACAGGCAACGGTCAGTATTTATGTACAGACCGTTACAATACTTTATATGTACCTTTGTTATCAGGTCATTACCTAGATGTTTGTCATTGCTGTGTCACATACTATACATGTACATGTCTTTGTCTTGACAAGTTGAGCTACAGTGTCATTGACACTTTCATTTTTTTTTACACTGAAAATTTGTGGTGCGGGTGGGACTTGGAAAATTTTGGACCAAAATCCGGAATTGTTTTTTTGTTTTTTATGTGTTTCAGTCAATTTTAAGACAAAAAAAAATTTTTTTTTTTTACACTGAAAATTTGGGGTCTGGGTGGGACTTTGGACCAAAATCCAGAAATTTTTTTTGGTTTTTTATGCGTTTTAAGAAGAAAAAAAAAATTTAGGCTGAAAATATTTTGTTTGGGAAAAAAATCTGTTTTTTATGCGTTTATCTCAATTTTGGGACGTAATAGTGCAGGAACTGAAAATAGAAGGAAAATCCTGTGTATTGTGTGGGCACAATCGCTTTATCTAGTTGGTATATGCTCTTCTTAGGAGGGGCGTATGCAGCTTATTCAAGTCCCTGGTTTGATATTTAGACTACCATGTCATGTGAGCACCCGCAGGCCCCCTGGGGCCTCTTGTTTTATATAGATGCTCCACCGTCGCTCTGAATTCAGTTGGATATTGTCTTTCATAAGGTTTATATAGATAGTTTGACCTGCATATATGCAGGCATATTTGTTTGCAATTTATACAGCTTTAATGGTGTAACATGATGCATAATGTTTTAAAAAGAAATGGCCAAATAGTGTCTGCATAGCTGAGTTGGCTGCCTCCCTACCCCTGCCCCAAACTAAGGAAGAAAAACAATTCTGAAATTTGAATCAGCTCCATATTGCATGTTGGCTACAGACGACGTATCACCGTCGACTCAAATTCAATTCCTCTGCAAACGTTATTGACAGTTGTAAAATACATCACGACATTCAGTGTCTTCCTGATACGCATACTATTATAATTATACCCCCGCTTCGAAGAAGTGGGGGCTATATAGGAATCGCCCTGTATGTCCGTACGTCCATCCGTCCTTACGTCTTTCCGGACATGAAATTCTTGTGTGCGCAACTCCTCCTACATTTATCAATCAATTTGGACAAAACTTTTCAGACATCATCACTACTAAGTGAACATGCGCATATTCCAAGCTTTTTGATCTGCGACAATTTTAACCAGGTTATCTCCCTTTGACTTAGATTTATTGTGTCTTTCCATCCGAACAAATTCTTGTGTGCGCAACTCCTCCTACATTAATGAACCGATTTTGATGAAACCTTTCAAACATCATCTCTACTAAGTGAACATGTGCATATTCCAAACTTTTTAATCTGCGACAATTTTAACCAGGTTATCTCTCTTGAACTTTGATTTAATATGGGTTTCTACATGAAATTCTTGTGTGCGCAACTCCTACATTTATCAATCAATTTGGACAAAACTTTTCAGACATCATCACTACTAAGTGAACATGCGCATATTCCAAGATTTTTGATCTTCGACAATTTTAACCAGGTTATCTCCCTTTGACTTAGATTTATTATGTCTTTCCGTTCGAACAAATTCTTGTGTGCGCAACTCCTTCTACATTAATGAACCGATTTTGATGAAACCTTTCAAACATCATCTCTTCGAACAAATTCTTGTGTGCGCAACTCCTCCTACATTAATGAACCGATTTTGATGAAACCTTTCAAACATCATCTCTACTAAGTGAACATGTGCATATTCCAAACTTTTTGATCTGCGACAATTTTAACCAGGTTATCTCTCTTGAACTTTGATTTAATATGGGTTTCTGCATGAAATTCTTGTGTGCGCAACTCCTCCTACATTTATCAATCAATTTGGACGAAAGTTTACAGACATCATCACTGCTAAGTGAACATGCGCATATTCCAAGATTTTTGATCTGCGACAATTTTAACCAGGTTCTATCCCTTTGACTTAGATTTATTGTGTCTTTCCATCCGAACAAATTCTTGTGTGCGCAACTCCTCCTACATTAATGAACCGATTTTGATGAAACCTTTCAAACATCATCTCTACTAAGTGAACATGTGCATATTCCAAACTTTTTAATCTGCGACAATTTTAACCAGGTTATCTCTCTTGAACTTTGATTTAATATGGGTTTCTACATGAAATTCTTGTGTGCGCAACTCCTCCTACATTTATCAATCAATTTGGACAAAACTTTTCAGACATCATCACTACTAAGTGAACATGTGCATATTCCAAGATTTTTGATCTGCGACAATTTTAACCAGGTTATCTCCCTTTGACTTAGATTTATTATGTCTTTCTGTTCGAACAAATTCTTGTGTGCGCAACTCCTCCTACATTAATGAACCGATTTTGATGAAACCTTTCAAACATCATCTCTACTAAGTGAACATGTGCATATTCCAAACTTTTTGATCTGCGACAATTTTAACCAGGTTATCTCTCTTGAACTTTGATTTAATATGGGTTTCTGCATGAAATTCTTGTGTGCGCAACTCCTCGTCCTCCTACATTAATGAACCGATTTTGATGAAACCTTTCAAACATCATCTCTACTAAGTGAACATGTGCATATTCCAAACTTTTTGATCTGCGACAATTTTAACCAGGTTATCTCTCTTGAACTTTGATTTAATATGGGTTTCTGCATGAAATTCTTGTGTGCGCAACTCCTCCTACATTTATCAATCAATTTGGACGAAAGTTTACAGACATCATCACTACTAAGTGAACATGCGCATATTCCAAGATTTTTGATCTGCGACAATTTTAACCAGGTTATCTCCCTTTGACTTAGATTTATTGTGTCTTTCCATCCGAACAAATTCTTGTGTGCGCAACTCCTCCTACATTAATGAACCGATTTTGATGAAACCTTTCAAACATCATCTCTACTAAGTGAACATGTGCATATTCCAAACTTTTTAATCTGCGACAATTTTAACCAGGTTATCTCTCTTGAACTTTGATTTAATATGGGTTTCTACATGAAATTCTTGTGTGCACAACTCCTCCTACATTTATCAATCAATTTGGACAAAACTTTTCAGACATCATCACTACTAAGTGAACATGCGCATATTCCAAGATTTTTGATCTGCGACAATTTTAACCAGGTTATCTCCCTTTGACTTAGATTTATTATGTCTTTCTGTTCGAACAAATTCTTGTGTGCGCAACTCCTCCTACATTAATGAACCGATTTTGATGAAACCTTTCAAACATCATCTCTACTAAGTGAACATGTGCATATTCCAAACTTTTTGATCTGCGACAATTTTAACCAGGTTATCTCTCTTGAACTTTGATTTAATATGGGTTTCTGCATGAAATTCTGGTGTGCGCACCTCCTCCTACATTTATCAATCAATTTGGACGAAAGTTTACAGACATCATCACTACTAAGTGAACATGCGCATATTCCAAAATTTTTGAGCTGTGGCTATTTTAACTAGGTTATCTCCCTTTAACTTAGATTTATTATGAGTTTCTACATGAAATTCTTGTGCGTGCAACTCCTACATTTATCAATCAATTTTGACGAAACATTTCAAACATTATCACAACTAAGTGAACATACGCATATTCCCAAATTTTTGATCTGCGACAATTTTAACCAGGTTATCTCCCTTTAACTTGGATTTATTATGGGTTTTCAAATGGGATTCTTGTGTGTGCAACTCCTCCTACATTAATGAACCGATTTTGAATACATGTTGCACATTGTAAATGTGTTTTTCCAAATGTAAACCATATATGTGTGGGCTCTTTAAGTATTCAGTGCTGTTCTGTGGAAGGCCACATGCAAATACAAATTTCAACAACAAAAAATGATCTTTATGTATACATTTCCTTATGGCCTTCGCCTACATGATCAGAAGTGCATTCCTCTAAAAACCCAAAGCGGGGGTATTAATCACCTTCAGTGATAGTTCTAGTTTTGTTTGCATTTAATTTGAGGCAACTGTGATGTGACGTCTATAACCTACATGAATCTGATTCAGATTTGGTACTTAGATTCATCTGGTTGACACGAAGATTCATCTCCTCACATTTAATGGTTATATATGTCACAGTCATCACCTCAAAGTCAATTATTTGAATTTGACGCATTGGTAGTGTGACGTATATAACAGGGAAAGGCACCACCGACACTTAACAATTAATAATCCCCAAATTATTAGCGAATGAGAATTAATTATATTAAGGTGCTATATAAGTAAGAGAAATTTGTTTACTTTGAAATTCCCTCATCTGATATTCCTTAAATTCAAATTAAGTATAAACAAATTATATACCAAAATGAAAGTTGTGATGTATAGAACACGAAAATCATATGCAATCAACACCCAGAGTTGACAGCTGGCACCAATGTTTCCTGGAAGTCTGCTTCCATATTAGTATCAGAAATGACAATAAAATAATATTTCATGAGAACAACTCATGACCAAGTGAACTTCAGATATTCATGAACAAAGCTTGGACATAAAAATTCTTCAAAACGCAGCGACAGAGCTGCCTGGGTGTAAATTCCAAAACTGTAGGTTTGGTTTACATCGTAGGTTCAATTTCGACTTCCGGTCAAGGTCATCAGAAGCACGTTTGGCTACTGGGGGGAGGGGGGCGGGTGTTATTTTCTGTTATAGTTTTTTTTCTTCAGTTCTTATACCAAGATGAATGTAGAAATGCTTTCATCTCCAAGGAAAATGATTCTGAAAAAAATGGTTGGTTATTGCTACATACAGTACATAATTGAGTAAGATTTACTGTTATTGTTATATAAAATGGTTCAACAACAGATTATTTTACCACACATTATGGGGTCGCAGTGGCATTGTGGTAACCGGTTCTCGTCAGATCACCAACGTTAAGCAACGTTGAGCCTGGTTAATCACTGAATGTGTGACCGTCTGTGCAATCAATTCGGACCCCCGCATTGTGTCCTTGGGCAAGGCACTTAACCCTGATTGTCCACATGGGAGCACGATGACGCTGTGTACTAAGGCATACTGCACATCGATGGTACGCATGTCTTCAACCAATCTAACTCTGCCTGTGCTGCAGTGAAGAGTTACGATGTTGGGGAGCTGGCAGCTGCTTGTCGTTGCTCGGTGGTTCTCTCCGGGTACTCTGGCTTCCTCCACCCGTAAAACTGTCACAGTCATGATTAGCCATTGTGCATAAGTATATGACCTTAAACACCAATAAATAAATATCACACAGTATATAATTGAGCAAGATTTACTATTATATGAATGGTTCAACAACAGATTATTCTATCGCCCAGTATATCATTGAGTAATACTCTTACTGTTATATAAATTGGTTATATACTATTAAAAAAAATAGGGGATATCCAAACTGATGTTGATATCTTCGAAAAATGGTATTGGATATGGTAACATCAATATGTTACTAGGTTTAGTGTGGATCATGAATGTCACTGGCCCACAAAAATGTTGCACAGGTTTTTCGTACAAGCGCCACGTTATTGTCTGTGGGGTACATTTTGTAATTTTCATTTGTACTGGACAGGCTTTTTAGCTTAGAAACTTAGGACCAAAATACGGAATTTTTTTGTTTGTTTTTTTATGCGTTTCGGTCAATTTTAAGACAAAAATTTTTTTTTTTTTTACACTGAAAATTTGGGGTCCGGGTGGGACTTAAGGGGTCGTCCAACCTAACTTTGGTCAATTTTTTGACATTTTTCCCAATGCCTCAAAAACAGATAAGAGAAGTAAGGAAAGGCAAATTATATATCACAATAATGAGTAAAGTGCATAGAAAAGGTACATATATTTTTTTTCAGGAAAAAAAGTGAATTTTAGGATTTTGAAGAAGATTAATTTGCAAATGGCATAAGTAACGAACCGGTAAAATCACAAAATAATCGGTAATTCGAAAGCCTTGTCCTCAATATAATGATAACATACTACAGACTCGGAGAAAGCATTTTTTTGACACACACTCTGGTGGGTTTTGACGTTTGAATGTAATAACATCAACACAAATTTTTGATGTTCCGGATGTGGCCATGTTTCAACGATGTTTTTCCGGTCATGTGATTACGATGTGGTTCTTGCAGAAATACTCAATTTGGGCAATCGTAAGAATGCAAGGACGTGATCACGCCCTTTATTTGTTCGAGACAATGTATGAGCGTATTTGCAAACAGGTGACAGCAAATACTTGAGCTGTTAATGTCATAACTGCAAAATATGGTTCGAAATTCCCTCTCGTGTTTACAGGCCGTCTGAACTTTTTTGTTGACAAAAAATCTGAATTATTGCGCACTAGAAAGACAACATGAACCACTTGTAAAAAAAATAACTGAGTGTATAAAATCGGGACGATACACATAAAATAAGGCAATATTCATAACAAAGTAAGCAGAATGCTTCAGAAATCACTTTTTCACGAAGTATATTCCAAGTGACCTGGAACTATATTGAGTGTGTTATTTCCCCCTGTCGCTGCGAAGTCATTTACGTCCTAGTAACCATGGAATTTGAAGACGGGTATGTTTGATGTCTGCAAAGGACCGATTGAAGATGGGTTGAAAATGATGCATTCGTGCTTTTAAATAAGGTGCGCTTGGACGATGCTGAGAATTTAGTTTTTTCTTCCAACCAACCATAGTAATACAAGCGTCGATCAGTGGTTTTTTTTTATCGTTTTACACTGACAAATGTGACAAATCTCCTTCACCGGAAACCATCCCCCAATTTGCATATCACAATAAACATAACCGCTGTCACGGAGTGTCAGCGTGGCCGTGTGGTCAAAACCGAAACGAATTATCGAATGCACGGTCAATATTAGCTGCAATTGGCTTTTAAATAAATGAAATACACGAAATATTCGCAATTTCTTCATTATTCATGCCGAGTTACTTTTTAATCAAACCACATGCGTTCAGTTTCGTTTGTCGGCATGAAACTGATATTGTTTGTGGTAATTAAATAGTACGAGAAGGCGAAGGAAGCCAAATATTTTTACATCATCTATTATTTAATTCAAATTGATAATTTCTTTTATTTTACTGAAATTATGAACTGATAAGTTGGGTGTGTTGCGATTATTATGCCCCAGACCTGGAACTTAGTGAAAGTTGGAAAATCAAAGGTGCATCTAGGGCCGTGCAGTGGTGACCCCCTGTCCTCTTAATCTTAGTCTTACCCATTCATCATTGCATGTACCAACATTCCCCCTTGTATCTCAACCATTGCTACTCCAATTTGAAGGATATTTGGTTTTGTGATCGAGCATCATGGAGAAACAATACCTGTGTAGCTGCTGTAGCATGTGTTTCTTCCCACATTTTTTCAGAGTTGTGGTACTTTTTCACTCTTTTGAGTTAGAAAATTTTGTTTATAACTAGTTGATTTGTTACAATTTGTTGCAGAGTGCCTGCTAATACCCTCAATTATATTGCTACAGAATTTTCTTGTGAAGATTTTGTTCCTATTACTTATCAAGCAAAAACCTAATGAATATTCTGTATAAAGCCACCAATCTGATGTTTGACACTTTTATTGGAGCTGTTTTGAAGGCTTATGGAACTCAAAATGTTGATTATGGCAGGACTTTTCTATTCACCCATTAATCGATAAATTAAGTGTTATAGTTGGAAGTAAGAAGCATGAAAGGTCGAGAACTAAAACTCTAAAAAGAATGTTTTGCAATGTAACATGATTTTTGCAGATACACTTATTTGGAGGTTTACCTGTCTGATAGTGTTTGGAACATGTGTGGCCAGGATCTTCAAAAAGAAAAAAGAGTTAAACTTTGAGAAAAAAGGCATATGCCTTGAGTGCCGGAGGTAGAGTCATACAAGGAAGAGAGTCCCCCCCCCCCCCCCCCCCCCAATTTTCTGTGTCAAATGGAGCTCACTTGTCATCTTTTGGGGATTGCTTTGTGTACTGCGTTCTTGAAAAAAATATGTGAGACCCTCTGGATGTGCCCTCCTGATCTCAATATGTCAGTAAGCCTCCTTGGGGAAAGTACATGCAGTAATGGTTATGTAAGGTTGATTTGATGTTTTTTGAATAACAATGTACTTTTAAGTACATTAGATGGTTTATTGCAGTGACAGGTTACAGTTACCCTTATTTCTTCTTCAACAGATATCATGAGTGTATTGGTGTCCAAGAGTTAAACAAAGCTAATATACTTATTGATAAACCAGACAAATTTAACAATTTAATCACTATCAAATTGATGCATGGGATAAAAGGGGTTACAGTGCAAGGGGTTTGTAAATATATTTATTCAACTACAATGTATGACTTTGCAGTGCATTCTACATAGGAGAATATCATATTTTCTTTCCAAACCATTACAGTAACACATACATCTTGATATTGGGAGACACTCTTTTGTCCTTCCATACTTCTTCTGCTGGACTCCTTCAAGTTGACCTTTGTTGAACTCCCCAAATCAAAACATAAACAAAAGAAAATGTCTGCCTTCAATCAGTGAGCACTCCACTTATAACATTTGGTCTCAATCTTCATTACTTTCATGAATTAGGAAAAGATTTCTTCGAGTATGTACTTAAATGTTTATAGAATACAGCTGTTATTTTATTTTGAGGTATTTTATTGTAAAAATTTTGTTCTCTTACTTATGCCATAGCAGACTTTCAGGTGGTGCTATTCACACATGGCAGCAGTTCCATGGCAAATTTCAGTTTCCACATGTTCTATGTTTCATTCCAAGCATTTTGGTATATAATTTATTGGGGTTATTCATTTTGGGCCTTTTTTAGACTTGAAAGAAAATTACATGAAATTTGACCAAAGTTAGGTTGGACGTCCCCTTAAGAAAATTTGAAATCTGGAAATTAGTTTTTTGGTTTTTTATGCATTTTGGTCAATTTTAAGAAGAAAAAAAAGTTTTAGGCTGAAAATATTTTGTTTGGGACTTCAAAAATTTCCGAACAAAAATAAAAAAAAATCTGTTTTTTATGTGTTTATCTCAATTTTGGGACTTAAAAGTGCAGGAACTGAAAATAGAAGGAAAATCCTGTGTATTGTGTGGCACAATCGCTTCATCTAGTTGGTATATGCTTTTCTTAGGAGGGGCGTATACAGCTTATTCAAGTCAAGTCCCTGGTTTGATATTTAGACTACCATGTCAGGTGAAAGCCCTCAGGCCCCCTGGGGCCTCTTGTTTGGTGGTCTCATCGTTCTTTTCTTGGTATAAATTCGTTCATCAATGGTTTCGGTCTGAAACATAACTTTTGAGGTATACATAGACTGACACGTGATGAACATTTACATGCTGTTGGCATGTTGGAAGCTGGCAACAGACAGTCTGCAGTGGCTAAAATTCTCAACATTACTCAATCAGTGATTAGCAGGTTGTCGTCACGCTACCGTCAGACAGGCAATGTTGATGACAGACGTCGGTCAGGTCGTCCAAGAGCGACAACTGCTAACCAGTATCATTTTATCCGAACCACAGCATTACGTAACCGCCATCAAAGTGCCTCAGAAATTGGACAGCAGCTGCACCGAGCGACAGATGTTCGAGTCAGTGGTCAGACTATCCAATATCGCCTACATAGCTGGAATTTGTACGCTCATCGACCTCAAATAATTACCATGTTTGACTGAACGTCACATCGCAGCAAGCCATAATTGGTGTGGAGCACGACAGCACTAGGACAATCATCAGTGGAGCAACGTCATGTTTTCCGATGAATCAAGGTTCACTCTCGACATCAATGACAGGCAAAACAGAGTGTGGCGACGGCAGAACGAATGATACCATGACGTAACCGTTAAGCAGCACGATCATTTTGGTGGTGGATCGGTTATGGTGTGGGGAGGCATAACCATGACAAGTAGAACAGCATTATATGTCATCCAAGGGCGTGTCACAGGACAGAACTACCATGACAACATGTTAGCAGCTCATGTGGTGCCATTTGCACGGAGTCATGGCCGTTGATTCATTTTCTAAGATGACAGTGCAAGAGCACACCGGGCCCGTGTCGCTACAGAGTTCCTCCAGGAGATGAACATCACTACACTGCCTTGGCCAGCACTAAGTCCAGACCTTTCACCAATCAAGCACATCTGGGATATGCTTGGCAGGTGCCTACAACAATTCCAACAGCCCCCTACCAATGTCCAGGAACTAGCCGCTGCACTGCAAGAAGAATGGAATACCATCAGTCAAGCTGATATTGTATGTTTGATGAGGAGTATGCCACGTCGAATCCACGCTTGTCTCACGAACCGAGGAGAATTTACAAGGTATTGAGGTCTTGGACTGAATGTAGTAAATTCTCTGACTGATCGTCCATGTCTTTTACTGCTCATTGCGTGGAATGTGTGCATGTCAGACACCTAACTATCGCTGAAATCATTCACCAGATGTCACAGTGCAATGCCTCAACTGTCTATTTGATGAAAATACAAATAGATTTCTTCATATATCTCTCTGGGGGAGCGCCGTGGCTCAGTTGGTAGAGGTGCAGGCTGCAAGCCGAGAGGTCCTCGGTTCGAATCCCACCTGTGGCAACCGCGTTGTGTCCATGGGCAAGACACTTCATCTCCATTGCCCGCGTGGGGGCACGATGACGCCATGTACTAAGGCGTACTGCACGTCGATGGTATGCATGTCTTCAACCAGTCTAACCCTGCCTGTGCTGCAGTGCGGAGTTACGATGTTGGGGAGCTGGCAGCTGCTCGTCGTTGCTCAGTGGTTCTCTCCGGGTTCTCCAGCTTCCTCCACCCGTAAAACTGTCACGGTCATGATTAGCCATTGTGCATAACTATGTGACCTTAAACATCAATAAATATATAATAATAACTTCATATATCTCACTTTTATGTAATATCCCCTACATTTTTTGAATAGTATATAATGGTTATGGTTATATAAAATGTTTCAAGAACAGATTATTCTATCAACCAGAATATCATGGAGTAAATTCTTCCCTAATATAAAATCACTAAATTTTGTTTTAATTGTAGATGTATCAAATTTTGCCAGCAGCACAACTCCCAGAAGGTACTTAGCATTCACAGCTGCTTACAGTTGTAGAACGTCGATTGGTCAAATGTATGACCATATTTCTTTGAAGTTAAGAATAAACAAAGATGACATTCGACTTTGGAAGATTCATCCTAAAGATGATGTGAGTTAATACATTTATACCACGATTGTAGTGTACATTCAACATCACCCGATAGAATTCAGACATTCAGAAATGAGCTCATGACACCATGCATGGAATCTGACTTATGTGTAAGAACGTCATGTAAAAACACATCTGATTGTTGTTACACATCTGGGAAATGTTATGACGTGAATGGAATTCTTCAACACAGAACAGTGTCAGGCAAGAATGTAAACAGATTGTTGAAGGTGATATTTTTCTTAAAAATATAAGCTTCATCAACTTAACTCAAGGTGTAAATACAGAACACAACTTGGGTAGGGTATCAGAGACAGGAATCAATGACCCTTGTTGGAGATTTTCCTGTATTTCATGCACGCCTTCAGTTGTCGATTCCAGTACTCTGTACTCCAACCTTGTGTTTTGTCTATTTCCTTTCAGTAACAACCCTTTTAGGTTATTGCTGATCTAATTTATGGCTTCAAACAATTTTATTCCAAGTAATATAAACTTGTCAACAAAATTTCAGCTACAGAGCTTCTTGCTCAGGAATTTAAGTTTTCTGAATTTTTCAGCATTTAATATTTTTCTCAATACAAGACCAAACAAAGTAGATATCCCATTTCTCATGCCCTCCTGCATTCTCATATCTATCCACAATGCAAGTGGTGAGGTGGCTTCAAGGGACTTCAAACTGAAAGGTGCACAGTTCGATTCCCACCGGGGGTAACTGTGTTGTGTCCTTGCACAAGGCACTTAATCCTGATTGCCCATATTGGGAGCATGGTGGTGCTGTGTACTAAGGTTTGTACTGCATGTCGATGAGGCACTTAACCAATGCTTACCCTGCATGTGTGGAGTTAGTATGTTGGGGAGTCTGATAGTTGCTTGCTGCTGCACTGTGGTTCTCTCCAGGTACTCCAGCTTCCTCCCTCTGTAAAACTCTCTGACAGGAGATGACTCTGGCTGTTGAAAGTGTTGTTAAACCCTAACAAACAAAAAAATTAACCTACCATACTTTTCGGCACTAAATAATAAATAATTTCATTTAAAGGATAACATGAAGTACATCACAGAATAATAATCCTTCTGCCAGTTCTGCCCACACTTAACTTGTTAAACAGGTTAACCCTTTACCCAACGTAACGGCCAAAACCGGCCAGCGCGATTCTCAAAAATCGCCAATGAATTTTTATTATTTTTTCATTTTTTGTCTCAAAAACATAGGTTATGACCCCTCGTTGGAACGAGCTCGTCGAGCTCGTTCCAACGAGGGGTCATAACCTATGTTTTTGAGACAAAAAATGAAAAAAATTAGTTATTCAAAATTTTTTTTTGCAAGTGTCGTCTGCTTTTCACGTTAGGTAAAGGGTTAAGTGATTGATATCCCCCACCCCCACACAAATCCACAAAATTAAGCTAGAATATAAATGATTGAAAAGTCCTGAATAGCACTCCATAATTGCCCTCAATATGTATGCGGAAGACAGAAAATATTCCTTTCTGCCAATACCTCATTCCTTTTCAGCTGGGCTTTTGTCCGTCCATCTGTCCATCTGCTGTCCGTCTATTCATCTGTTAACATTTAGAGTTTTGGTTCAGGTTTTTTAGTGAAAGTTAAAGTTTTTTTTTCTTTTAAATTAATGTTAATTACTATTGATTGTATCATTCTCATTATTATGTTTCATGTTATTTTGGGAAATATTTAACCCTTTTTTGCATGTCAATTTAACTTACAAATTCCAGGTTAAAGTTTTTAGCTCACCTGACTTTCAGTCAGGAGAGCTATAGTGATCACTCACCGTCCGTCGTCTGGCGTCCATCGTCCGTGAACATGGTGTTTGCGTCTTCTCCTCCCAAACCGCTGAACCAATTTAATTGATATTTGAGATAATAGTTTGTTATGACATCGCAATTTGATTTTGTTCAAATCAAGTTGCCCCGCCCGTGGGTAGGGCCACACCCAAAAAGTGAGCTGAAATCTTAAAAAATCTTCTTCTCATGAACCAGCAGTAGCAGAGACTTGATATTTGGTGTGCAGCTTCCTTTTGAGGTGTAGACTCAGATTTATTCAAGAGAAGTTTGTGGGGCTATACTTGGCGTCGTTATGGGAGGGGCAAAATTTTTGGCCCCGCCCAAAATTTCTATTTTCCAAACCGAGAGGCTGATTTGAACCAAATTTTATGTGAGGGCTTATTGGGTCATAAGTACCTAATTTATGCTGATTTTTTTTTTCCCGTATCCCCATGGGAACCGCAGGAGCTAAAAATAGAAAAAAATTAAAACGCCCATATCTCCAAAACTGCACGGCACCGAGAATTTTTATTTGTTGTGAAGCTTCCTTAGGACCAACAGAAAGAATTGGTAAAAAAAAATTGCCATCGGTTTTGTCATAGGGTGCAGTTTCGGGACTTTGAAAAAGTGCTGAGTCAGCACTTTTTAACACTGTAGGCAATGGGAAAAACATTAAAAAATCTTCTTCTCCAGATCCAGCAGGCAGAATCTTTTGATATTTGGTATGCAACATTGGAGGGTGGATCTGATTCAAGTTTGTTCAAATCGGTCCCCTGGGTTCATATTTGGGCTCAGTATAGAAGCCCGATTTCGAACTTAGTGCATTTCAGGCAAATTTCTTAAAAAATCTTCTTCTCCAGATCCAGCAGGCAGAATCTTTTGATATTTGGTATGCAACATTGTGGGGTGGATCTGATTCAAGTTTGTTCAAATCGGCCCCCTGGGTTTATATTTGGGCTCAGTATAGGAGCCCAAATTTGAACTTACTGCATTTCAGGCAAATTTCTTTGAAAATCTTCTTCTCCAGATCCAGCAGGCAGAATCTTTTGATATTTGGTATGCAACATTGTGGGGTGGATCTGATTCAAGTTTGTTCAAATCAGCCCCTTGGGTTTATATTTGGGCTCAGTATAGGAGCCCAAATTTGAACTTAGTGCATTTCAGGCAAATTTCTTTGAAAATCTTCTTCTCAAGATCCAGCAGGCAGAATCTTTTGATATTGGTTATGCAACATTGTGGGGTGGATCTGATTCAAGTTTGTTCAAATCGGCTCCCTGGGTTTATATTTGGGCTCAGTATAGGAGCCCAAATTTGAACTTAGTGCTTTTCAGGCAAATTTCTTAAAAAATCTTCTTCTCCAGATCCAGCAGGCAGAATCTTTTGATATTTGGTATGCAACATTGTGGGGTGGATCTGATTCTATTTTGTTCAAATCGGCTCCCTAGATTCATATTTGGGCTCACTATAGAAGCTCGAATTTGAACTTAGTGCATTTCAGGCAAATGTCTTCAAAAATCTTCTTCTCCAGATCCTGCAGGCAGAATCTTTTGATATTTGGTATGCAACATTGTGGGGTGGATCTGATTCCAGTTTGTTCAAATCAGCCACCTGGATTCATATTTGGGCTCACGATAGAAGCCCAAATTCGAACTTAGTGCATTTCAGGCAAATTTCTTTGAAAATCTTCTTCTCAAGATCCAGCAGGCAGAATCTTGTGATATTTGGTATGCAGCATCCTTAGGGGGGTGAGATTCAAGTTTGTTCAAGCCATGTCCCTAGGTCCATATTTGGGCTCACTGTGGGAGCTTGAATTGTAACTTTGTTCGAAATGAGGAATTTTCTTAAAAAATCTTCTTCAGATCCAGCAGTCCGAATGGTTTGATATGTGGTGAGTAGCATCCTTAGGGGGGAGGGGGGGGGGGGGGATTCAAGTGTGTTAAAGCCAAGTCCATGGGTCCATATGTGGGCTCCCTGTGGGAGCCCAAATTATAACTTAGTCAATATGAGGAATTTTTCTTTAAAAATCTTCTTCTTCAGATTCAGCAGTTGGAATGTTTTGATATTTGGCATGGAGCAACCTTGGGGGCTGAGATTCAAGTTTGTTCAAGCCAAGTCCCTTGGTTCATATTTGGGCTCACTATGGGAGCCTGAATGACAACTTAGTTCAAAATGAGGAATTTTCTTTAAAAATCTTCAGATCCAGCAGATGAATGCTTTTGATATTTTTTATGCAGCATCCTTAGGGGGGTAAGATTCAAGTTTGTTCAAGCCATGTCCCAAGGTCCATATTTGGGCTGATTGTGGGAGCTCGAATTGTAACTTGGTTCAAAATGAGGAATTTTCTTTAAAAATCTTCTTCTTCAGATCCAGCAGTCGGAATGTTTTGATATTTGGTGTGCAGAATCCTTAGGGGTGTGAGATTCAGGTTTGTTAAAGCCAGGTCCCTGGGTTCATATATGGGCTCCCTGTGGGAGCCCGAATTATGACTTAGTTCAGTATGAGGAATATTCTTTAAAAATCTTTTTTTATATCCACTGGTCAGAATATTTGGATATTTGGTTTCAGCTTTTCTTAGGAGGAGCAGATGCAACTTGTGGAAATCAATTCTCTGGGTTGATATTTAGGCTACCATGTCAGGTGAGCGCTCTCAGGCCCCCTGGGGCCTCTTGTTTATCTCCCCTTGACAAAGTCAAGCTGAGCTAATCCCATATCTCTCCATCCTTTGTCCGTCCGTCGTCCATCAGCGCCATGTTTTGGTCTTCTCCTCTAAAACCACTCGGCCAATTCAAATGAAAGTTTGTGTGAGTGATGGTCCCGAAGGGGCATTGCATTTTTGTTCAACTCAACATGCCCTGCCCTAGAGGGAGGGGGTGGGGTAAAATACTCCAATATATTTTTTAAATCTTCTTCTCATGACCCAGTTGGTACAATGACTTGATATTTGTTATGGAGCTTCCTTCTGAGGTGTAGATTCAAGTTTGTTCAAACGAAGTTCGTGAAGCAATATTTGGCATTGTAATGGCAGGTGTAATATTATTGGCCCCGCCCGAAATTTCTATTTTCTGAACCGATGGTCCGATTTGAACCAAATTTGGTATGTGGTATTATTGGGTCATAAGCACTTGACTCGTGCAAAAGAATATTTCCCAAACCACATGGAACAGAGAACTGTTATTTGGTATGAAGCATCCTTAGGGCCAGTAGAATTGAATGGTAAAAAAAAATTGCCATTGGTTACGTTAGGGTGTTCTGTAGAGGGCATCGAAAAAATGCTGAGTCAGCATATTTGCAAAAATTAAAAAAATTCTTTTCTCCAGAACCAATAGTCGGAATTTTTTGATATTCGGTATACAGCATCCATAGAGGAGTCAGATGCAAGTTTGTTAAAATAAAGCCCATTGGTTCATATTTGGGCTCAATACAGGAGCCCGAATTTTTAACTTTTGGCAACATGGGGAATATTCTTTAAAAATCTTCTTCTTCAGAACCACCAGTCAGAATCTTTTAATGTTTGATGTACATCATTGTTATGAGGGTCAGATTCAAGATTGTTCAAACCAAGTCCCTGGGTTAATATTTGGGCTTCCTAAGGAAGCCCATATTTTAACTTAGTTCAATATGGGGGATAATTTAAAAAAATCTTCTTCTTCAGATCCACCAGTCGGAATGCTTTCATATTTGGTATACCATATTTGGTATACAACATCTCTAGGGAGGTCCGATTAAAATTTGTTCAATTCGAGTGCCTGGGTTAATATTTGGGCTCCATATGGGAACATAAAATATAACTTAATGCAATATGAGGAAATTTATTTAAAAATCTTCTTCAGATCCACTAGTCAGAATGCTTTCATATTTGGTATACAACATCTCGAAAAAAATGTGTGAACACAGGTGTTAATTTTTATTTTGCATATATTTTGACCCATCCACCCTTTCCTGCATATTTTTTCCAGGATATTTTTGGGACCCACCCCCTTCTCATACATTTTTATTATGTCACCTGACTTTCAGTAAGGGTGAGCTGTAGTGATCACTCACCATCCGTCCATCGTCTGTGAATATGGTGTTTGCATTTTTAGCTCACCTGAGCGAAGCTCAAGGGGAGCTTTACTAATCACTTTCTGTCCGTCGTCCGTCCGGCGTTAACTTTACATTATCGACTTCTCCTCCTAAACCACTAGCCCAATTTTATTCAGATGTTGGCTAAATGTTTATTACCAAATGCCAATTCAGATTTATTCAAATGAAGTTGCCCCTCCTCCAGGGTGGTGCCACGCCCCCAATGGGCACCAAAATCTTTGTAAATCTTCTTCTCATGAACCAGCAGTAGCAGAGACTTGATATTTGGTGTGCAGCTTCCTTTTGAGGGGTAGACTCAGATTTGTTCAAGAGAAGTTTGTTGGGCTATACTTGGCGTCGTTATGGGAGGGGCAAAATTTTTTGCCCCGCCCAAAATTTCTATTTTCCAAACCGAGAGGCTGATTTGAACCAAATTTTATGTGAGGGCTTATTGGGTCATGAGTACTTGATTTATGCAAAAAAAATTTCCCGCAGCCCCGTGGGAACCGCAGGAGCTAAAAATAGAAAAAATTTAAAGCGCCCATATCTCCAAAACTGCACGGCACTGAGAATTTTTATTTGGTGTGCAGCTTCCTTAGGACCAACAGAAAGGATTGGTAAAAAAAAATTGCCATCGGTTTTATCATAGGGTACAGTTTCGGGACTTTGAAAAAGTGCTGAGTCAGCACTTTTTAACACTGTAGGCAATGGGAAAAACATTAAAAAATCTTCTTCTCCAGATCCAGCAGGCAGAATCTTTTGATATTTGGTATGCAACATTGTAGGGTGGATCTGATTCAAGTTTGTTCAAATCGGCCCCCTGGGTTCATATTTGGGCTCAGTATAGGAGCCCGTTTCGAACTTAGTGCATTTCAGGCAAATTTCTTAAAAATCTTCTTCTCCAGATCCAGCAGGCAGAATCTTTTGATATTTGGTATGCAACATTGTGGGGTGGATCTGATTCAAGTTTGTTCAAATCGGCCCCCTGGGTTTATATTTGGGCTCAGTATAGGAGCCCAAATTTGAACTTAGTGCATTTCAAGCAAATTTATTAAAAAATCTTCTTCTCCAGATCCAGCAGGCAGAATCTTTTGATATTTGGTATGCAACATTGTGGGGTGGATCTGATTCAAGTTTGTTCAAATCGGCTTCCTAGATTCATATTTGGGCTCACTATAGAAGCTCGAATTCGAACTTAGTGCATTTCAGGCAAATTTCTTAAAAAATTTTCTTCTCCAGATCCAGCAGGCAGAATCTTTTGATATTTGGTATGCAACATTGTGGGATGGATCTGATGCAAATTTGTTCAAATCGGCTCCCTAGATTCATATTTGGGCTTACTATAGAAGCTCGAATTCGAACTTAGTGCATTTCAGGCAAATTTCTTAAAAAATCTTCTTCTCCAGATCCAGCAGGCAGAATCTTTTCATATTTGGTATGCAACATTGCGGGGTGGATCTGATTCAAGTTTGTTCAAATCGGCCCCCTGGATTCATATTTGGGCTCACTATAGAAGCTCGAATTCAAACTTAGTGCATTTCAGGCAAATTTCTTCAAAAATCTTCTTCTCCAGATCCAGCAGGCAGAATCTTTTGATATTTGGTATGCAACATTGTAGGGTGGATCTGATTCAAATTTGTTCAAATCGGCCCCCTGGATTCATATTTGGGCTTAATATAGAAGCCCGAATTCGGACTTAGTGCATTTCGTGCAAATTTATTAAAAAATCTCCTTCTCCAGATCCAGCAGGCAGAATCTTTTGATATTTGGTATGCAACATTGTGGGGTGGATCTGATTCAAGATTGTTCAAATCGGCCCCCTGGGTTTATATTTGGGCTCAGTATAGGAGCCCAAATTTGAACTTAGTGCATTTCAGGCATATTTCTTAAAAAATCTTCTTCTCCAGATCCAGCAGGCAGAATCTTTTGATATTTGGTATGCAACATTGTGGGGTGGATCTGATTCAAGATTGTTCAAATCGGCCCCCTGGGTTTATATTTGGGCTCAGTATAGGAGCCCAAATTTGAACTTAGTGCATTTCAGGCAAATTTCTTTGAAAATCTTCTTCTCAAGATCCAGCAGGCAGAATCTTCTGATATTGGGTATGCACCATGCTTGGGGGTGAGATTCAAGTTTGTTCAAGCCAAGTCCCTGGGTTCATATTTGGGCTCACTGTGGTAGCCCGAATTATAACTTAGTTCAAAATGAGGACTTTTCTTTAAAAATCTTCTTCTTCAGCCATGTCCCTAGGTCCATATTTGGACTCACTGTGGGAGCTAGAATTGTAACTTAGTTCAAAATGAGGACTTTTCTTTAAAAATCTTCTTCTTCAGATCGAGCAGTCGGAATGTTTTGATATTTGGTATGCAGCATCCTTAGGGGGGTGAGATTCAAGTTTGTTAAAGCCAAGTCCCTGGGTTCATATATGGGCTCCCTGTGGGAGCCTGAATTATAACTTAGTTCAATATGAGGAATATTCTTTAAAAATCTTTTTTTTTTTAGATCCACTGGTCAGAATCTTTGGATATTTGGTATAAGCTTTTCTTAGGAGGAGCAGATGCAACTTGTTGAAATCAATTCTCTGGGTTGATATAAATTTAGGCTACCATGTCAGGTGAGCGCCCTCAGGCCCCTTGGGGCCTCTTGTCTCTAAAACCGCTGAACCGATTTAAGAAATTTGAGATGCTTGTTAGCTCACCTGGCTGCAAGTCAGTGTGAGGTATTGCCATCACTTAGTTGGTGTTCGTCATCTGTTAACTTTTGCAAACCTGGCTTCTTCTTCACAGCCATTCAGCCAAATTCAAACATATATTGCACAAACCATCCCTGGGGTACACACATTCTGTTTTGTTCAAATGAAGTGACTTCCTTCTTCGGGCTCAGGTCAATGATGCCAAAGCCTAAAAATCTTTAAAAATCTTCTTCTCATGAACCACCAGAGAGATTGCCATGATATATGGTATGTAACACTCCTTGGTGTTGAAGATTAAAGTTTGTTCAAGAGAAGTTGATAATCAATATTTGGGCTCTCTGTGGGCACATACCCATTTTGGGCTCCACCCCAAATTTCTGTTTCAAGAACTGATGGACCGATTTGAACCAAATTTGGTATGTAGCATAAGTGGGTCCAAAGTACTTGATTGATACCCGAATTTCTTTTTTCGTTGCCCCGTGGGTATCCCAGAGGCTAAAAATAGGAAAAAATTCAAATGCCCATATTTTCCAAACTACACGAAACAGAGAACTGTTATTTGATATGAAGCATCCTTTTGACCAGTAGAATGGATTAAAAAAAATGGCCATCGGTGGTGTCAGGGTGTTCTGCAGGAGCATTTGAAAAAATGCTGAGGCAGCATATTTGCAAAAATTGAAAAAAAAATTTTCTTCAGAACCGCTGATCAGAATCCTTTGATATTTGGTATACAGCATCCATAGGAAGGTCAAATACAAGTGTGTTCAAATCGACCCCCTCAGTTTATATTTGGACTCAACAGAGGAGCCCAAATAATTAACTTAGGGCGCTATGGGAAATAAGCTTTAAAAATCTTCTTCTTTAAATCAAACAGTCAGATTCTTTTGATACTTGGTATACAACATCTCTGCACGGGTCAGATTGAAGTTTGTTCAAATTGAGTCCCTAGGTTAATATTTGGGCTTCCTATGGAAGCCCGAATATTAACTTGGGGCAATATGGGAAATAATCTTTAAAAATCTTCTTCTTCAGATCCACCAGTCAAATTCTTTTGATATTTGGTATACAGCATCTCTAGGGGGGTTAGATTCAAGTTTGTTCAAATGGGATCCCTGGATGAATATTTGGGCTCTTTCGTGGAGCTCAAATTGTAACTTCGTGCAATATGAGAAAATTTCTTTAAAAAATCTTCTTTTTCAGACCCACTAGTGAGAATCCTTTCATATTTGGTATGTGACATCTCTAGAGGTGTAAGATTTGAATTTTTCAAATCAACTCACTGGGTTAATATTTGGGCTTCCTATGGGAGCCTGATTATTAACTTGGTGGAATATGGGGGATATTCTTTAAAAATCTTCTTCTTCAGATCCACCAGTCCAATTCTTTTGATATTTGGTATGCAGCATCTCTAGGGGGGGTTAGATTCAAGTTTGTTCAAATGGGATCCCTGGATGAATATTTGGGCTCTTTATTGGAGCCCAAATTTTAACTTAGTGCAATATGAGAAAATTTCTTAAAAAATCTTCTTTTTCCGACCCACTAGTGAGAATACTTTCATATTTAGTATGTGACATCTCTAGAGGTGTAAGGTTCAAATTTGTTCAAATCAAGTTCCTGGGTTGATATTTGAGTTCTCCAAGGGAGCCCAAATATTTACTTACTGCAATATGGTGAATTATTGTTTAAAATCATCTCCTTCAGATGTAGCAGTCAGATTCTTTTGATATTTGGTGTACAACACCTCTGGGAGGGTTAGATTGAAGGTTGTTCAAATCAGGTCCCTGGGTTAATATTTGGGCTTTTCATTGAAGCCCAAAGTTTAACTTAGAGCAATATGAGAAAATTTCTTGAAAATTCTTCTTCTTCAGATCCACCAGTGAGAATCCTTTCATATTTGGTATGTAACATCTCTAGGGGTGTCAAATTCAAGATTGTTCAAATCGATTTGCTTGTTTTTTTTTTTATTTGTTTTTTTTGGTGGGGGGGGGGGGGGGGGGGGGGGGGTGGGGGTGGGGGCTAAAGAGAGCCACAGTAGTTTAAAACAAAACAAAACTTTTGTTCGGTTGTTGTTTTTTAATACTTCACAGAACAGAGCTTGCTAGGAAGCTTTCCTAGGACCAGCAGAAATGAATGGCCAAAAAAGTTGCCATTGCTATGAAGCAAATCAAAAAAATTGCTCTTGATGCTGATCACTTACTGATACACTCATCTCTTTTGACAATTTGAGCCAGGTGAGCCTCTGGTTTGTCTCTGCTACTGCTGACATCGCATTTTGATTTTGTTCAAATCAAGTTGCCCTGCCCCTCAGTCGGGCCACTCTCAAAAAGTATGCCTAAATCATAAAAAATCTTCTTCTCATGAACCATCAGTTGCAGAGACTTGATATTTGGTGTGCAGCTTCCTTTTGAGGTGTAGACTCAGATTTGTTCAAGAGAAGTTTGTGGAGCTATATTTGCCGTCGTTATGGGAGGTGCAAGAATTTTCGCCCTGCACAAAATTTCTATTTTCCTTTGAAAATTTATATTTTCCAAACCGAGAGGCTGCTTTGAACCAAATTTGATATGAGGGCATACTGGGTCATAAGTACTTAATTTATTCCAAAAATTTTTTTCCTGTCACCGCAAGGGAACCGCAGGTGCTAAAAATAGAAAATATTTAAAATGCCCATATATCCAAAACTACACGGCACTGAGAATTCTTATTTGGTGTGAAGCTTCCTTAGGACCAACAGAATGGAATGGTTAAAAAAAATTGCTATCGGTGTTATCATGGGGTACTTTTTCGGGTCTTTGAAAAAATTGTCAGTCAGCATTTTTTAACACTGTGGGTAATGGGGAAAACATTTAAGACTCTTCTTCTCCCAAACCACTGCTCCAAAGGCTTTCAAATTTCACATATAACATCTTTGGAAGATTGTTTCACATGTATATTGAAATCAAATCCCTGGGTCCATAATTGGGCTCTCTATGGGAGCCCAAATGTTTAAATTAGTGCAGTATGAGGAATATTCTTGAAAAATCTTCATCTTCTGGATCCACCAATCCACCAATCACCAATCCTTGGGGGGGGGGGGGGGGGAGATTCAAGTTTGTTCAAGCCAAGTCCCTGGGTTCATATTTGGGCTCACTGTGGGAGCCCGAATTATAACTTAGTTCAAAATGAGGAATTTTCTTTAAAAATCTTCTTCTTCAGATCCAGCAGTTGGAATGTTTTGATATTTAGTATTCAACATCCTTAGGGGGTGAGATTTAAGTTTGTTCAAGCCAAGTCCCTGGGTTCATATTTGGGCTCCCTGTGGGAGCCAGAATTATAATTTAGTTTAATATGAGGAATATTCTTTAAAAATCTTCTTCTTCACATCCAAATTCAGAATCATTTGATATTTGGTATATAGTATCCTTAGGGAGGTGAGATATAAGTTTGTTAAAGCCAAGTCCCTGGGTTCATATTTGGGCTTCCTGTGGGAGCCCAAATTTTACCCAAATATCTATATTTTTATACTGTACCAATGACCCAGACTTAGCTGGTGCTAATCTTATTAATTCAGGGCCAAACACAAATTTTGCCCCCCCCCCCCCCCCCCCAATCCACCAAATTTGCATCAAAAACCGAAAAATACATGTCCTATATGGTCCTCCATACTTTTACTCCTCTGCGCATGCGCAGTGTCAAGGAGGTCCCGAAATTAGCGCCAAATGTCATTCTTTGTTTGGCCCTCAAAACAGTTACACCTCACTGTTATTTGTGCTTCTCAATCATTGTTTAAATGATGGAAGACACATAATCCTGAGAGAAATGGTGGTTATAAGAAGGATACAAAAGGAGGAGAGGAAAAAATAGTGGAAGAAAATGTTCAGGGCTTTAACTTATAATTATTTTATGAAATTATTACATGTTGCCTATTTTCGAGGCATGGCCCTGATGTTGTCATTCTTGCTATGAATGTTCCATTGTTTGATCAGTGTTTCCTCTCTCCCTTTCCTTCATTTCCCCTAGCTATTCTCCCATGCTTTTGGCTTATTTTTTGTAATGTTTATTACTAAAATTTCTTGGGAGTTTTGGCTTTGTAACAGATTTATTTTCTGTTTTTCCCCATGTTTACGTCCTCACCCCTGAGTGTTTAGGCGTTTTGGTCTGCATCTACCATCTGATGTTCTTGAGTTTCTTCTCTGGAAGTCTCTGTTTTGCATCAGATAGTGTTTAAATTGGTAACTGATTTCGTGCCATGTTTATTAGTGCCTGGAGTCATGTTTCCGGTTTGTTTACACTTTTTGTTTAGCTTGACGACTGTTACTTCTGATAGTAATTACTTGTCTTCTGCTTAGTTTACATCATAGCAAGATACATTAATATTGTCCGTAAGTGTTACATTAATTTTTCAAAATGATTTAAATTTTTTGTCCACACTTAGGATTTTTTGGGATCCATTTGGGCTCAGGGTTCCCATTGGGAACTTGGGCTCTTCTGAAAAAAAAATTTTTTTCTTTTTGAATCATTTTTTCATAATGATTATAATGGATTATTTGATTATGTATCTTTATTTTCAAGGTTTAGTGCGAGTACTATGACTGTTTACTTTTTTTTTTCACTATGAAAGATTATTGTTCAAATCTTCCTCTGATTCTCATGATCTCTGTATTAATTGTAGTCAATGTACTCACACTAACCCTTGTTCAGTGTGTATCAATTGGGATGACAAACATTGGAGACGTGTGTCACGGTATGTTGTTTGCAGGGAGAGGACCATGCCGGTCCTCTCTCCGCAAGGTCACTCTAGTTTTTCACTCTCTTTTTCAGAGGAACAAGAACAGGGTGATGTTTCCGTGATGTCGTCCAATCAAATGAAGAGCTAGCGGCAAAAGTGCTCATGCAGATACGTCAGTTACCCGGGAGTTCGCTAGTTTGATCAAAGGGTTTGACGTCCGCTAGTTCGCCTGGTGTCGCGACCATTCCCTGAATGGCTCAGCACCCGGGTTTGTCCGTTGCGGTCCAGGAAGGAGATTTGGGTGTGGAAAGCACTATAAACTTACCATGTGCACGGCCAGTGACGACGGAACAGAGGATAGTACGGAGGAAGCCTGATAGTCTGGTTCCTAGCTCGTCCAGGTCCATCCGGGCTGCGAGCAAGAGAGGCCCCTCTCTCGTACAACAACATCTGGGCCCAGATGTTGTAGTACATAATGTTCCTCAGACGGAGTATACGTTCACCGCTCGGGACTCTCTGGTATATAGGCAGTCCGGAGAGACTGCATATATGGCTTCTTCATCCTCACGGCACACACGACCGCACCTTGGCTACGTGACCAGTGACATCCAGCCAGTATCGCCGACCAGGGATTCCACAGCGACCAGATCACGCCATCCAGTAGCCAGGTATACAAGACCTTCAACATCCGGACGTTCGCATAAAAGAGATATGCAAGATGCAACGTCCAAGGAGCTTCCTGTGGCTAAATCCCGTAAGACCGCAGCTCCTCATGTCTCCGTAACGGACATGCTATCTCAGATAGCAGAGATCATCGCAACATTCCAGCAGCCGGCAGAGCCTCTGTCAGAACATGAATTATCAGATGATGCTGGGTCGGTGTGTTCCATCGCTGGATCAGTTGCGGACGACCAAGATTTGCAAGAGGTCCGACAGGATGGCGAAAGGGATTCCGAGGAATTGGATTTTTCTCTTTCGGAACAACACAAAATTGCTGTGGAGTTCATCCGGCATTACTTTCCAGATGTTGTTCCAACGGACCAAAATGCTGCGCAGCCGGACAGGAGGCTTATAGCGCCAATGGACACCGATTTTTTCAATCGGTTTAGGGACACCGTCCCGGAATTTCTGTCACAGTCCAGAAATGTCTCACAGACATTTGAATTATTGAATGACGCTATATCTAAACTTGCTAACAAAAACGGGCAGGTCAGCCTTCCTACCGGCATCTGCTCTTCTGCCTTTCATCAACCCAAGGAATAAATTTGAAACAGCAGGACAGGGCATCCAGAGAGTTCCTTTGCGTCTAAACGACCAGGCTGAAGACCTTGAATTATCATCCATGCCGTCGTCTATGTCTATTCCTTCGTCGATGTTGGAAACGACAATAACGTCTAACAGAGCCAATTTAGATGCACTCTCGTACGCAGATCACCTTACCAGAGCGTTGTCATTACGCCTTGAGGGACAAGAATTCCAAGATGTACAAACGTCCTTAAGAGTTCTGTCCAGGGCCATAGCATTCTTCACGTATAACTCCGCCCTTTCAGTAGCAAATCTGGAGTTAGCTAGATGTGACGGGGCCCTTGCTACGTCCACGCATGTGGACAGTAAGGTGAAAAACTCTCTCAGAGTCTCTCCGGTCTCCGGAGAGCTTCTCTTCGACGGCAAGCTTTCTGCTATATATGATCAGTTAACTAAGAAAGCTTCAGACTCTCTGCTATTTAAGTCCACTTCCAAAAAGCCGGAACCAGCAGAGAAGCCAGGCACTTCTGGGACGAGTACGTCCAGGGGAAGTTCCTATAGAGGTTCGTACGCGTCCTCTAGGTCCTACTCTAGAGACCGTCAAGGTAGCGACTCAAATAGGGGCCGTAACGCTGGCCGAAACAACCGGTCAGACGCCCCTAGGCCGACGGGGTGAGGTGCGGGACGTGGAGGACGTTTCTCCTACTGCAAGCCTCACAGATCCAAGAGGTGATGGTTTAAACCTCTGTCGCATTCCAGTGGGCGGAAGACTGTCGAGTTTCTCAAACAATCGGGAATTAATTACGGAGGACCCTTGGGTTCGAGGGGTTATATCGGAAGGTCTGAAACTGTCCTTCAAAGGAAAACCTCCATTAACTTGAAGTCCAAGATGGACTCAGCTTCCATCAAATCTACAGAAAAGAGCCGCGCTTCTATCCGAAGTGCAGTCTCTTTTAATGAAGAATGCGATAGAGATCATAGAAAACCAGGAATCTCCAGGTTTCTACAGCCATCTCTTTCTGGTTGCGAAACCAGATGGCTCGTTCCGTCCAGTGATAGATTTGAGCTGGATAAACAAGCTGATTGTGGCTCCGAAATTCTGTATGGAGACCATTCGATCGGTCAGAGCGAGCATTCGAGTGAACGACTTTGCTGCGAGCATAGATCTCAAGGATGCATACTTTCACGTCATGGTACATCCGGCGTTCAGAAAGTATCCGCGCTTCACTGTCCTAAGAGTCGTATATCAGTTCCGAGTGATGTGCTTCAGTCTGAGTCTAGTGCCCTGGGCTTTCACTCGAGTAATGAACTTGGTAATGACGCATTTCCGAGCTCATTCGTCTGTGGTAACGTCGGCCTAACTGGATGATATTCTTCAGAGGTACGGCAACGAGTTAACACTTCAGAACGATATGCAGAATCTGCTTCTATTGCTCCGACGTCTCGGTTTCATAGTAAATGGAGAGAAGTTGGATGTGGTGCCCTCCAAGTCATTCACCCACCTGGGGATGAGCTTCGAGACACACAACAATCTCGTTCGTCTGCCGTTAACCAGAGCGAAGTTAGTCATTTGTTACGCTCGCTATTTTCTTTACTCAGACAAGGTTACAGCAAGAGAATTCATGAGACTGATAGGTCTCTGCGGAGCTGCTGTGGATCTCATTCCAATGGGGTGGCTATGCACTCGTCCTCTCCAAATCTTTCTGACTCAAAATTGGAGGGCGAAGATTCATTCGCTCGATACGGACATCCTCTTGTCAAACCAAGTGAAACAAGGGATTCAGACTTGGGCAGATATTCAGTGGTTAACTCAGGGAGTTACACTGCAATTGCCGGATCCAAGTTTTACGATTATGACAGATGCCAGTCAAACAGGTTGGGGCGCGACGCTGAGCCCATCGGATTTGAAGTGCCAGGGTCTTTGGGATCTGCAGTTTTTAAGCAAGCACATAAACATCAAAGAAATGATGTCAATTTGGCTTGCGCTACGTCATTGGATAGACGTTATTCAGAATGCACACATGCAAATTCTATTTTACAATACGATGGTAGTAGCATATATTCGGAATCAAGGAGGCACTCTTTCCATTCCGTTGTTCAATCTAACGGAAAGAATCCTTCTGTTTGTACTAGAACATCAGATTCTCCTATCGGTCCGTCATATTCCGCGTCGTCTGAACGTTTTAGCAGACTCCCTTTCACGGAGGGGTCGCCTGTTGCCGTCAGAATGGACTCTCAACAAGCAGATATTCAATCAGATTTGCTACCAATGGAAGCGGCCAATGATAGACTTATTTGTGACACATCTCAACAATCAGTTGTAGACGTATGTGTCTCCATGTCCGGATCCTCGAGTGTTTGCAGTAGACGCTCTATCGATCTCGTGGGATGGAATAATAGGATATGCATATCCTCCAGCGCCGTTGATTCAACAGATATTGCTCAAGATAAAACAATCGCAATGCAAGATTCTGTTGGTAGCATCTCTGTCTCCACAGAGACCGTGGATAAATCTACTCAAGTGTCTGTTGTGGGACATGCTGCGGAAGCTTCCTCTGCTCTCGGCTGGGCATGAACAGGACTTCAGCAGACTTCTGGAATTAATTATCTAATGAATGAAAAGTTTCAGCATGCCGAAAGCGCACTGGGACGATGTGGGCTTGAAATCCCTTGCGACCTGAATACCTTTACTTGCTTATGGATCCACAAGGGACGGAAGAGAGGGTCAATAATCTTCTTGGTTTGAGTGTGTGCACTGGCAGTAAGGTACTGGGGTCAAGACCCCAGAGAACCAAGAACTGGAAGGTGACTAGGAATTGAGCTTATCTACAAGAATTCTGCTGTGTTTTACTCAGAAACATGGGAATATTTAAGGTAATACTGAAACCACACTTTGATGGTTGTTTTAGAATAAAGAAAAGAAAAAGAAACCCAAACAGTCGCTGTTCGGGAACAGCCCCAGCATATTATCCACAACGGTTTATATAAAAATAAAAAAAGGAAAAATTACACCAATATGTGTTATTATTAAAAGCTGGGAGTCGCCCATCAGCCTCTAAGGTAGAGTGTTGTGCTGCTAATATGTGGTAGTGTAAGCCACAGTAGGCCATATGTTAGAATTATTTCGCAATTATTTACGGAGAAATACCAAGCAATGCATTCCATATCTTGATGCTAATAGACCTTATTTACAAATGGATCAGGCCTGCCCCCTCCTCCAGTACTAAACCAAATTTAAAATACGGGCTTTCAGGCCATGTTTGACACCTGTGCCAACGGTTAAGAAGGGGGCTGTATCACTTGACCAACAATTGTAATTTTTGACTGCGTGGTTCTTGAAGTATTCACTTTATTATTGAGAATTTGAAACATGCTGCTAAAAATGACGGCAAAAAAATGTGATTTTTTTATTATCAAAAGTCACCAGAAGTCTCCATTTATAACTGATTTAAAAAAATTTGGGGGGGGGGGGGCACCCCCCATCCCTATCATCGACCATGACTTGCATCCCACCCCATCAGTGCTTGTGTCTGCCTTTGGCATCTGCATCAGTATCCCAGCACTTTTGAAAGGAGGCATTTCACAGAATTAACTCTGGGGTTCGAATTTCCATTCCCAGGCACTGATAAGTGTTTTTAGTCCCCTACGGGAACCGTAAGGGGACTATAGGATTGCACTCCGTCTGTCTGTCTGTCTGTCCATCCGTCCATCCATCTGTCCATCCGTCCGTCTGTCTGTCTGTCCATCTGTCTGTCTGTTTTTTATGTTACCACCTCTCCCTCCAACATGCTTTAAGCTACACCTTTCATATTTGGTACATGGATAAATGGTTCTGAGGGGATGATGCATGCTCAAAATTTTTTTTTCAAAATCCAAGATGACAGATTAACGGCCATTTTTGTTGTGTTTTTTAAGCTTTTTTTCTCTATTTTCATGTTACCACCCCTCCCACCAACATGGTTCAAGCTACACTTTGCATATTTGGCACATGGATAGAGGGTTGGGAGGGGATGATGCACGTTCAATATTTTTTCTTCAAAATCCAAGATGGCGGCCATTTTTGTTGTGTTTTTTAAAGCTTTTTTCTCTATTTTATGTTACAACCCCTCACTCCAACATGGTTCATGCTACACTTTTTATATCTGGCACATGGATAAAGGGTTGTAATGGGATGTTGCACGTTTAATATTTTTTTTCAAAAATTCAAGATGGTGCCATGGCAACCATTTCTGTTGTGTTTTTTAAGCTTTTTTCTCTATTTTATGTTACCAATGCTCCCACCAACATGGTTCAAGCTGCACTTTTCATATCTGGTACATGGATAAAGGGGTTGTGAGGGGATTATGCACGCTCAATATTTTTCTTTCAAAATCCAACATCTGTCTGTCTGTCCGTCTGTCTATCTGTCTGTCTGTCTGTCTGTTTTTATGTTACCACCTCTCCCTCTAATATGCTTCAAGCTACACCTTTCATGTTTGGTGCATGGATAAATGGTTCTGAGGGGATGATGCACAGTCAATATTTATTTTTCAAAATCCAAGATGGCAGAATGGCGGCCATTTTTGTTGTGTTATTTAAGCTTTTTTCTCTATTTTATGTTACCAATGCTCCCACCAACATGGTTCAAGCTGCACTTTTCATATATGGTACATGGATAAAGGGGTTGTGAGGGGATTATGCACGCTCAATATTTTTCTTTCAAAATCCAACATCTGTCTGTCTGTCCGTCTGTCTATCTGTCTGTCTGTCTGTCTGTTTTTATGTTACCACCTCTCCCTCCAACATGGTTCAAGCTATGCCTTTCATATATAGTACATGGATAAAGGGTTGTGAGGGGATTATGCATGCTCAATATTTTTTTTTCAAAATCCAAGATGCTTATATACTCTAGTGTCTTCTGTGACAAAACACCTTTTGTCACAAAAGTGCTGTAGGGGACTAATACCACCTCGGTGGTCAAACACTTGTCTATTCATAAGGCATGCACTAAGTTAGGGATGGCACGCATAAACATTGGACTGACAGAAGCAGGGTTATTTCTAATTAATGTTTTGTAAAACAATAAATTTGTTTTAAAATAACATTGAAAGTTATTTCAATGGCCCCAGCCAAGAAACAACAAAGGGGACGTTTTGACCAACTACTGGGGACGTTTTTGAACAACTATTTGGGGACATTTTGACCAAAACATTAGGGGATGTGTTGGTTTGAGGACGTTTTAACTAGGATTCCTCAACAGAGGATCTCTTGAAAAATGTGAAGGGACACATTGTTACAAAATGAATTTCCATCGAGTTGAGTACCGAGTCCCCATCTCATTTAACATAATTTTGCTAAAATAAAGAGTAACAAACATACCAATATCAATAATTAAAAAATAAAACCATTCCAAATGAGAAATTTCAACTTGGAATTAAAGCAAGCATATCTCGCACAAAACGTCCCGGTTTCGATTTCAGTACGAACCGCCTATGGGACGAAACTACCGTTAACCACATTGGGAAAAAGAACTTACTTCGAAAATCACACGCCAGTCAAAGTTTGTTTGGGAGATGCAATTAACAACAAGTAGATCGGGATTTTTTGCACCCATGCGTTTCATTACGTGTACACTCCATATAAAACCGCACTTGGCGTACCCCACTTTTTTGTGTAGAAAAGTGGGGTACCCAAGTGCGGTTAGGAGAGAAGCATTACATAATCAATTAGTGATCGACGAGAAATTTCTTCCAGAGTCAGAACTTGATTAGCAATATTAGTCTTCAGTCAGCGAATTTCTAAAACCCGCATTTCATAAAATAATGACATAAAAATACCATATCTGTCTTTTCCCAGATCATTGTACCCCGGAAAAATGTCCGATTTTAAACAATCCGCCCAGTATCTTTCGAGATATTGAACTTGTTTCCGTATTAAAATAAAATGTTTTGCCGATATGTCATTTGGATTCCCCCCTGTATAATTAAAGGTAAGTTTGTTGCCATCCGAGTCGAACATGATCTTGTCCATCCTTCATTCTCGAAACAGTTCGTCGAGACATTTTTAAATAAAATTACCCAATAGAAGAAGAATTTAAAAATAAAACTTATTCCGTGCGTTGTTATGTTTTTTAGAACAATAATGTGACAGTCTCGGTGATACATCCTGTCTTTACGAAGTGCAGTCCCTGTTTTTCACTGAGACTCCGAATCATTAAGAAACCGGCATATGTTTTAATATTGTAGATTTCTAAGCTGTTTCGCTGTTTCGCGTTTACATCAGTAATTATTTTTGACGAACTAAATTGAGAATGGAACAGAATTAATAAATAAATAAATCCATCTACTCCTTCCGGTCTTTTTCGTAATAACTCTCGCGGATTTTTCAAATTAAGTTCAGCCTTCGGAATCATGAAAATTTAGAAGCAAGGGACGGACAAATCATGGCCTACGGTAAACAAATTCAAGTTATAGTGGGATTTTCTTGTCAAGTTCCAATATCTCAAAAAAGGCATGGAAAATTGGTGACGTCTCTGAGGGCTGGGGGGGGGGGAGGGGGGTTTGTAGGCATTTGCTCTTTAAACGTAGATTTTGCCCACATTTCCTTCCCACGTCCCCTTATCTTGCAAGTGCCACCTTGTCCAGTAGGCCGGTAGAGACTAATGGATCACCATGTTTATCTTCCTAGCATTTGGTACGTTTTTTTCATGGAAATAGTATGTTTTATTTCGTGGCTGGAACAGTGGCGGCGCCAGAAATTTTTTTGTGGGGGGGGGGGGGGGGGGGCAAGTAGGGGGACAGACTCTCCATGAAGGGGGGCAAATACGTAAAGGATCATATCATTACTTTATTATGAGGTAGTCCAAACTTGGACCCAAAGTCCGTAATTATATTACGGACTTTGGGTCCAAGTTTCGACTAAATGTAATGGTAATTAGCGCTCCTCCGTTCAAAGAATCCCGGATCCGCGTCTGGTGGGTCTGTGCGTGAGAGAGAGAGAGAGAGAGGGAGAGAGGAGGGGGCTGGAAACGGTCAGAGTACTAGTAGACTGAAAACATTTTGGCCAGACGCTGTCATCTGTTGGTGTTTTGGTAATAATAATCTTCCCCAGCCATCATGGGTTTCTTTTCAATAGATGCGTCAAATGCTCCGGTCCTTTGACAGATTAATAAGTAAACTAGCTGCCGTCCTTGGAAGATATGACATTCCAGTATACAATTAAGCTTAATTAGTTGCTTCTGTTCATTGGCGTGTTAAATTAAATCCTTTGTCTGTTGTTAATCCCCAAAGCCTACGCAAACTTGACATTTAAAAAGAATCTATATATTTTTTGCCGGCAAAGCACATCTGATGTACTTTTGGACGTGAAATTTTTGTTACAGATGGGCCAATTCCAACCAATTAAATCTTTATTGTATTATTGTTTTTATTTGTTTATTTGCTAAATAAACTTCACTGAAAAATAAATATCATTCTTGTTATTCGAAATATTCACTCCATGTGTGAACACCAATTCCACTTCCAATCCCCGTCACTGACAATTGTTTGTCAGAAAAATCATTCAGACATAGGTGTCAATCACATAATAATAATATACTATTATTATTGTTTGATTGACACCTATGTTTGTATGATATGTCAAGCTTGTCTTCAAAGTTGGTCCGAGTTGTCTTCAAAGTTGGTCCGAGTTGTCTACAAAGTTGGTCCGAGTTGTCTTCAAAGTTGGTCTGTCGGAGTTGTCTTCAAAGTTGGTCCGAGTTGTCTTCAATGTTGGTCCGATGTCTTCAAAAGTGGGCCGACTTGTCTTGGTCCGAGTTGTCTTTGGTCCATGTTGTCTGTAATTTTTGGCTCCCATTTGGGGGGGAGGGGGGAGGTTGGGGTTGAAAAGCTTTTCCAAACTTCATCCACGTCACTGTTGAGGCACGCTGCAGCTGCACATCATCCCAAGTACGGAGAGAACGAAGTACTGCAACTGACCATTTTGGAATTTCTGTTCGCCTTTTAACCAACGTCAAGGATAATGTGCGTCCCGCACTTTTTACAAATGTCTCCATTCAAATTTTATTACACTTCAAATTTTTCTCTAAAAAAGCATAACTTATGACCCCTTGCCGGAATGAGCTCGCTAATCATGATTAGCTGTTTTACTGGTAAATAAGTAAATAAATCATGTGTGGTACCAATGAGGGGCCACAAGCTATGTTTAGAGAAATTGGTAGTTGTAATCCTATCATTTATTTTGTAAGTGTCACCCGTGGGGTCCACGACAACCAGACAACCGGAATGGTCCTGTGGTTCCAGTTACAGTTCATGAAGTTCTTAAAAAAAAGAAGGGGGGGGGGGGAGAAGCATTAATTATCCTCATCATAGTACGATGCCGCAACATTATCACCGAGTTAGGGCGAGAACGGTTTGAGTTCGACCAAATTCAACTGAATTGAATAGAGCATGCGTTTTGGTCCTAATCTTTTCAACCCCCCCCCCCCCCACCCCCAATTGGGAGCCAAAACTCTTTTTATCACCTGTATCAGTCACCGCTGAGATGACCGATTCCACGGGTTGAATAAGATGTCACGGCGGTGTCATGGTTCTCGTGACCATAAACTCAAGTATTCCTGGGTGGGTAGCTCAGTTGGTAGAGGTGCAGGCTGCAAGCCGAGAGGTCCTCGGTTCGAATCCCACCTGCGGCAACCGCGTTGTGTCCTTGGGCAAGACACTTCACCCCGATTGCCTACATGGGGGCACGATGACGCTGTGTACTGAGGCGTACTGCACGTCGATGGTGCGCATGTCTTCAACCAATCTAACCCTGCTTGTGCTGCGGTGCAGAGTTCAGAGTTACGATGTTGGAGAGCTGACAGCTGCTCGTCGTTGCTCGGTGGTTCTCTCCGGGTACTCCGGCTTCCTCCACCCGTAAAACTGTCACGGTCACGATTAGCCATTGTGCATAAGTATGTGACCTTAAACACCAATAAATAAATAAATAATATTCCTGGGTGGCGACGTTTCGTTCCGTGGGGACACACTTCATAGCCTGATCGGACAAATGCCGAGTTGAATTTTTAGCTCACCAACTTTAGTTGTGTGAGCTTATGGAATGGCTCGATCGGTCGGCGTCAGCATACGTGTCCAATAATGTTAAAGTTTCTGTTTAGGTCACTTATTCGCCCTATTTCCATATCATGGCTTTTATAATGCTGCTTTATGATGATTATTATCATTTTACCATGATTTAACCCCTCATACACTACATTTTAGACATTTTTCTTGACATTTTTAGTTGCGTTTAGTTTTCTGTTTAGCTCGGAATTTAATGTTTAACTAAGTGTTTAGGTCAGCTGCTGTGCTCCTTCTCTTCCCATGGCACTTATATTCATCATACATGTTCCTCAGTATCATTGTTCCATGATTAACCCCTCATACCCTGCATTTTAAACATTTTTCTTGACATTTTTAGTTGCGTTTAGTTTTCTGTTTAGCTCGGAATTTCATGTTTAACTTAGTGTTTAGGTCAGCTGCTGTGCTCCTTCTCTTCCAATGGCACTTATATTCATCATACATGTTCCTCGGTATCATTGTTCCATGATTAACCCCTCATATCCTGCATTTTAAACATTTTTCTTGACATTTTTAGTTGCGTTTAGTTTTCTGTTTAGCTCAGAATTTCATGCTTAACTTATTGTTTATGTCAGTTTCTGTGTTTTACTTTTAAGAGGTTGTGTTTAGTAAGCTTTGTCGCATGTTATGAGCCTGTTTGATACAGTTCTTGTGTTTGCCAAAGTTACTATCAAAGAGGAATGTTGGTGAGCTATAGGGCATTGGCGTCCTTCTTGTTATACCGTGTTTTAAAGTAGCTCCGTAAAAAGAGAAGAGAAGCACGGTCCGGTTTTAATCGAATTGGATCTCATCTGTGTTTTGAAGATAATTTCCACCGTGCTTCGGGTTAAATAGCGGCTGTCAGAAAGAATAAAAAGTGCGTTTTAATTCAACATTTGGGCAGATTATGATGTTATATCCCAGGCGAAAAGCAGATAAATTGTGATGATGTCCAAAAGAAAAAATGTATAGTTATCTGTACCTGTCCGCTTCGGCTGAGAATCAGAATGGTTTTTCAACAACAATGACCTCGATTAAGCGAGTTCAGACTAATTTATGTCATGTAAATCCAATAGATGGAACAGCCACACTGCTTCACGGGATAGTCAAAATTCGCATTTTTTTCCAAGATTTATTTAAACACAAAACGTGAATTATTGGACCGATTTTCACGTTTAAAGGATTTTTTTGACATAGAAAATCGCCCCCCAAAATATTTCAGGCACAGAAAAGTGATTTAGTAAAGAGAACTTTTTATGTAAATTGCGAGGTGTTTTCCCAATCAACACTGATTAGTGAGTAAATGCCTGCTGTTATATAATCATACATAACACACTCAGTCAATATTGGGATATTTTTTTTTATATGGAGTGTATGTACACGTAATGTTGTAAATAAATATTGAACAAGTGCTCTTGGAATGCATATGTTGAAATGTGGTCCGTAGGGATCAGTCTTTGAAAAACCACCAGACTGCTTCGTGACTTTCACGTGTTGGCGGTGCTGCCACATAACGTTTTTTTCAAGAGTAACAAGAAAATTCTGATGCAAGCCACCATTGTGCAAAAAACTGAATTATTGTGGTTTTTCGTTTACTGGCACTCTGTTATGCAATGCTTGCATTTGCCCTTTTCTTGGAGTTTAGGGGGGGGGGGGGGGGGGTGAGGTGCAAAAATGTTGTAGGGCCCAGATCCCTGGCCCACTCCACCCCATCACACCCCCATTACACTCAGGCATGCATTCACTATCTTAGTTGGTAGGAAATGTGGCTTAAAAAGACGATTCCCTATGGGGACTGTTTTTTGGGTGGCAAGTCTTGTTATATTCACATTTTACAAAGAGTGGCATAGGCGTCGTTGGGGGGGGGGGGGGGGAGGGGGGAGATGAGATATAACATCTCTAGGAAGAGTAAGATTCAAGTTTGTTAAAATCCAGTCCCTGGGTTAATATCTGGGCTCCCTGTAAGAGTCCAAATTTTAACTTAGTGAATGAAATATGAGGAAATTTCTTTAAAAATCTTCTCCTTCAGATCCATCAGTCAGAATCCTTTCATATTTGGTAGGTCAGATTCAAGTTTGTTCAAATTAGGTCCCCCTGAGTTAGTATTTGGGCTCTCTTTTGGAGCCCAGAGTTTAACTTGGTGCAATTTGATGAAATTTCTTTAAAAATCATCTTCTTCAGATCCACCAGTCAGAATCCTTTCATGTTTTGATACAACATCTATAAGGGGGGGGGGGGGGGGGGGGGGGGGGGGGGGGGGGGGGGGGCAGATTCAAGTTTAATCAAATTGAGTCCCTGGGTTAATATTTGGCCTCCCTAAGGGAGCCTGAATTTTAACTTAGTGTAATATGAGGGAATTTTTTTAAAAATCTTCTTCTTCGCATTCACCAGTCAGAATCCTTTCATATTTGCTACACAACATCTTGAGATGGGTCAGTTTCAAATTTGTTCAAATCAGTTACCTGCAAATATTTGGGCTCCCTATGGGACCCCGAATATGAACTAAGTGCAATATGAGGAATTTGTTTTTTAAAAATCTTCTTCTTTAGACCATGCAGTCAGAATGCGTTCATATTTGGTATACAACATCTTTAGGTAGGTCAAATTCAAGTTTGTTCAAACCTGGTCCCTGGGTTGATATTTGGGCTCTCTATTGCAGCCTGAATTTTAACTTAGTGCAATACGAAGGAATTTCTTTAAAAATCTTCTTCTCCAGAATCATCAATTAGAATCTTCTGATATTTGGTATACATCATCTCTGGAGGGGGTGAGATTCAAGCCTGTTCAAATCGGAACCCTGGGTTGATATTTGAGCCCAAATTTTAACTTAGTGCAATATGAGGAAAATCTTCTGATATTTTGGTATATAACATCTCTAGGAGGGGTAAGATTCAAGTTTGTTCAAATCCAGTCCTTGGGTTAGTATTTGGGCTCCTGTAGGAGCCCAAATTTTAACGTAGTGAAATACGAGGAAATGTCTTTAAAAATCTTCTTCAGATCCACCAGTCAGATCCACCAGTCAGAATCCTTTCATATTTAGCATACAACATCTGCAGGGTAGTCAGATTAAAAGTTGTTCAAATCGGGCCCTTGGGTTATTAATTTGGGCTACATATGGGGACCTGAATTTTAACTTAGTCCTGTATGAGGGAATTTTTTTTAAAAATCTTCTTCAGATCCTATAGGTAGAATCCTTTCATATTTGGTATACAACATCTCTAGGTTGGTCAGATTCAAGTTTGTTCAAATCGGGGTGTGGGTTCATATTTTGTCTCTCTGTTGGAGCCCAAAGTTTAACTTAGTGCAGTGTGAGGACATTTCTTTAAAAACTTTCCTCTTCAGATCCACCAGTTAGAATTCTTTCATATTCGGTTTCTAACATCTCAAGGGGGATCATTTTTAAGTTTGTTCAATTTTAGTCCCTGGCTTAATATTTGGGCTCTCTAACTGAATGTGACCCCAAATACTTCTTTCAACCACTTTGTTAGGTGAGCAGTTAAGGCCCCTTGGAGCCTCTTGTTATCCCCCCCCCCCCCTTCCATGAAGTCACGAGGGGATATTGAAATGGTTTTAGTCCATCAGTCTGTCTGTCCGTCACAATTTTGTCCGCTTAACTTCTCCTACAGTTTTCAGTGGATTTTTACGAAACTTGGCCTGAAGTGTCATTATCAAGTGTAGATGTGCATGTGGTCAGGAATTTTCAGTGGAGTGACTTTTGCATTGTTATGGCCCTTGGAAATAGCACAATTGCCATCACAAAGGCTTGTATGCTTAACTCCTGCATTTTTTTGTGTTGGATTTTTATGAAACTTGGTCTGAAGTATCATTATCAAGAGAAGATGTGCATGTGGTCAGGAATTTCTGATGCGATGATTTTTGTGTGGTTACGATCCTTGGAAATAGCAAAATTTACATCACAAAGGCTTAACTCCTCTTACATTTTTTATTGGCTTTTTACGAAACTTGGTCTAAAGTATCAGTCTCAAGTGTAGTTGTGCATGTGGTCAGGAATCTTTCGATGCGATGATTTTTGTGTAGTTACGACCCTTGGAAATAGCAAAATTTCCATCACAAAGGCTTGTCTGCTTAACTCCTCCTACATTTTTATTGGATTTTTTCGAAACTTGGTCAAGAATTTTTATGCGATGAATTTTGCATGGTTATGGCCCTTGGAAATAGTAAAATTTCTGTCACAAATGCTTATCCACTTAACTCCTGCATTTTACTTTAGATTTTTATGACAATTTGTGTGCAGTATGAGTATAATGTGTACATGTGCATATTGAAAGGAAGTTTTGATTCAAATAATTTTTCCAGAGTTATAGCCCTTGTTGACTTTGAATTTACCAAAATGGCAGGTCTTTAGGAGATATCTTCAGTTGCAGTTAAAGAAATTAAATGATATTTGGTGAGTTACATTATTAGGTATGAATACATGTCCAGGTCGATAATGAGATTATTCCTGTTATAACATTATAAAGTCTTGTTAAAATTAAGCTCCTTGGTTCATATTTGAGTTCAATTTTGTGTTGAATTTTAACTTAGGAAATATGGAGAATAATCTTTAACAATCTTTTTCAGATCCAATAGTCAAAATTAATGCTTTCATATTTGGTATACAACATCTCTAGGGGGTGAGATTCAGGTTTGTTCAAATTGAGTGCCTGGCTTAATATTTGGGCTCCCTACGGAAACCCAAAAAGAAAAAGTCTAATTGCAAATAATATCATGTTACACTGGAAATGCAATTTCAGTTAATTAATTCAATCATAGCACATTTCTAATTGGTCTATGATGAGGAACTTTATTCACTCCTGCAGCCATACACAGATAAATGTCAGATTGGTTCGTTTTATAACACACTTCATTTTTAGTAAGAATTATTTATTAATTAATCCATTCAGATTTCATGAATGTCTGAATAAAATTTTTACAGAAATTTTACTGAAATATGGAGGGCAAAATTTCACTAAAATTTAAAAAAAAGATTTCAGTGAAATTTTGAAAACATTTCATGAAATTTCTGTGAAATTTCACTGAATTTCATAAAAATTGTGAAATACCACCAAAATTTCACCTTTTCACCAAAATTCACTGAAATTTTACTGAAATTTCAGTGAAATTTTGGTGACATTTTCTCTTGGGATGAAGTTTTTCAATTTTTAGCTCAACTTTGGCGAAGCCAAATTTGAGCTTATGCCATGGCCCGTCGTCCGTCTGTCCATCCGTCTGTCCGTCCATCCGTCTGTCCGTCCGTCCATCTGTCCGGGCCAACATTGGAGGTTTAGGGGATATTATTATTAGGGGCTACCTCCAAATTAAGGTAGTGTTAAGGTTAGGAGTGCGTTGGGGTTAGGGGTAGCCCCAGAGTAGGGCTTAAGGTTGGGGAGGGTTAGGTCCTGGGGGCTTTAGGGGTGGGGTTTTAGTTTTAGTAGCCCCATAACCAAAAAATAGCTCCTAATCCTATTGGTTTGGCTAGGGTGGGGTTGGGTCAGGGGTGGGGTGGGGTGGGGTTAGGCATAGCCCCAGAGTAGGGCTTAAGGGGTTAGGGTCTGGGGTGGGCTTTTAGGGTTTAGGATCAGGGTGGGGTAGGTTTTTGGGTGGAGGGGTGGGGTTAGGGTTAAATATAAGTTCTAGGGTGGAGGGGGTGGGGTTCTGGGTAAAATAAGGTTTTGGACACACAAAATGTTTTTTTGGTAGCCCATAAACCTGAAATGTTGGAGTGTCTGTCCGTCTGTCCGTACGCCAACAATTGGATACAGCTCGGGCTAGAGGCCGTATTTATGAACCGATCTTCACGAAACTTCTTGGGTACCTATGTTATGACTGTGGGACGAGAACAAGTGTTTTTGGGTGCAGTCTGAAATTCAAGATGGCTGCCAGTCGCCATTTTGTACCGACGATGCAGAAATCTGTTTTTTGTACAGAACTTCCATATGAAAGCTCTGATTTGAATAATTTTTGTATAAATGTTTAGTACCATGAGATACATTACATATCATACAGGTTTTTTTCTTGTTCAGCCTGTATCTCAGGTATGGGTTATCGGATTTCAGTGAAATATGGCATGCAGTTTGCCTATGACAAAGGCTTCTTCCTCATTGTATAAAAGTTCCAAACACCAAACAATTTACCATAACATTTGACTTAGAAATTTTTGGAAATTGTTGAAAACTTTCGAAGAAAATGGGGGGGGGGGGGGGGGGGGGGTATACTGGATTGTGTCCGTCCATCTGTGCATCCATACGAGAATATTCATAACTTAAGTAAATCATTATGGAATTAAATGAAACTTGGTATGCAATTAAATTGTAATCCTGTTGGAAAATACACATTTTTTTCTGTAATATTTGGTCATAGGTATGCCCACACTAGGCGATGCACCGGACGACAGTCCAGCTTTTGTTTTAAACAGTGCTTACCAATTAGGACCTGATAGTCCTTGAAAATTGTCCATTAACCCAAAAGATCGTTGAAAGTGCTTGAATTTAAAAAAGCCAGAACACTGTACTCATAGTCATTCACACATTCTCCAGTGAGCCTAGCATTTTTAGCTGCGACTAGCAGCTCTATAAGTGGCAATGTCGGTCTGGCGGTCGGTCAGTCGGTCGGTCTGTCTGTGACCAACAAGTTTCAAAACTCAATAACTTTTGAAATACTTGATGGAATTACTTTATATTTGGCATGTGAGTGTATCTTATTGATGTCTAGCCACTGTTCAATGCATGTGTTGTTCCAAATATTTTTCTTGGATTTTTGGCCCTTGATGAACATAGAATTTTGTGAGATTGCACCACCCGTCGCAGCTACGGCGTCGATGTCGGGATTTTTTTTTATGCATATTTGTATGCTTGGCTTACTGGAGAATGTATATCCACATACGGATGATTTCTCACTCTCGGTTAATGAACTTTAATTTAGGAGAGTTATAATTGTGAGAAAGAAAGCACTAGAAAAACCCAAGTTAGTCCATGAATTGTTGCAAATTCAGTACCGTGTTGGCCATTCATGGGCTGAAAGTTGGCTAGTACTATCTGTTCTTTCTTCAGAAATTGTAACCAGATGTTGAGTTGAAAAGTCACTGTGGTGTTTTCCTTTGTTCCACTTCAGGGCACTTCCTAGAAAATAGTTTGAATTTCCACACCCCCAACCTGACTTTGGTCTCATTAATCCCTTCCAAATAACTAAAAAAAAATCATAGTTTTCCAGGCCTCAAAATAAGCCATGAATGGTTGTTCAGGTTATGCTTAGGTCAAGGCAACAGTGAAACACAGAGCAAATTATAGGTTACCACAAAATAAAAAATAATTATATATGGCTGGTAAATTTGCTGCATTGACAAGTTTCACATCACTTGGAAATCATAAATTTATTGACTCGGTCGGCTCAGTTTTTGTCAATTGCTTTTTATCAGAATTACTGCAAAATAAATAGCAACAACTCATGCACAATCTCACATTATTTGTTGCTGTCTACTTTCGAGATAAAGTGGCACAGCACAATTTGCCTATAAAAAAAGAAGATGAGAGATCAACAGAAATGAATAACTGTTCTCACAATATGACAATGCCACCTGGTAACAAGTTACTATCTAGGGTCTTTATTTCCAGCCTGGTGTTTGTCCTTTGATAACATCAACTTATGAAATACCAACATTTACTTCATTATTCACGACTAGTCGGCTTCTCAGCTTCTGGTTTACTGCCAATTAGTTCTGAAAATTTAACTGACAACTATTCGACAGGTCGTTTAAACATTATTAATAATGAGTTACAAATGTAGTTGGGTTTCCATGCATTTGGAAGGTATTGAATTTTTTAGCTCGCCTGACTTTCAGTCAGGGGAGCTGTAGAGAGCACTCGCCGTCCAGCGTCCTGTGAACATGGTGTTTGCATCTTCTCCTCCAAAACTGCTGAACCAATTTAATTGAAATTTGAGATAATAGTTTGTTATGACATCACATTTTGATTTTGTTCAAATCAAGTTGCCTCGCCCCTCGGTAGGGCCACGCCCAAGAAGTGCACTTAAATCTTAAAAAATCTTCTCCTGAACCAGCAGTAGCAGAGACTTGATATTTGGTGTGCAGCTTCCTTTTGAGGTGTAGACTCAGATTTGTTCAAGAGAAGTCCGAGGAGCTATATTTGCCTTCGTTATTGGAGGGGCAAGTATTTTCGCCCCGACCAAATTTTCTATTTTCCAAACCAAGCGGCTGATTTGAACCAAACTTGATGTGAGGGCTTATTGGGTCATAAGTACTTTATTTATGCCAAAACAAATTTTCATGTTGCCCATGGGAACCGCAGGATCTAAAAATAGAAAAAATTTAAAACGCCCATATCTCCAAAACTGCACGGCACTGAGAATTCTTATTTGGTGTGAAGCTTTCTTAGGACCAACAGAATGGAATACTTTTTTTTTTTTCATAGGGTACTTTTTCGGGACTTTGAAAAAGTGCTGAGTCAGCATTTTTTAACACTGTGGGTAATGGGAAAAACATTTAAGACAACTTTTCTCCCAAACTACTGCTCCAAAAGCTTTCAAATTTCACATATAACATCTTTGGAAGATTGTTTCACACGTTTATTGAAATCAAATTCCTAGGTCCATATTTGGGCTCTCTATGGGAGTCCAAATGTTTAAATTAGTGCAGTTTGAGGAATATTCTTTAAAAATATTCTTCTTCAGATTTACCAATCAGAAACTTTTGATATTTGGTATGCAGCATCCTTAGGGGGATGAGATTCAAGTTTGTTCAAGCCAAGTCCCTGAGTTCATATTTGGGCTCACTGTGGGAACCCGAATTATAACTTAGTTCAAAATGAGGAATTTTCTTTAAAAATCTTTTTCTTCAGATCCAGCAGACGGAATGTTTTGATATTTGGTATGCAGCATCCTTAGGGGGTAAGATTCAAGATTGTTCAAGCCAAGTCCCTAGGTTCATATCTGGGCTCACTGTGGGAGCTCGAATTGTAACTTAGTTCAAAATGAGGAATTTTCTTTAAAAATCTTCTTCCTCAGATTCAGCAGTCGGAATGTTTTGATATTTGGTATGCAGCATCCTTAGGGGGGTGAGATTCCAGTTTGTTCAAGCCAAGTTCCTGAGTTCATATTTGGGCTTCATCTAGGAGCCCGAATTATAACTTAGTTCAATATAGGGAATTTTTCTTTAAAAATCTTCTTCAGATTTAGCAGTCGGAATGTTTTATTTAATATGTGGTATGCAGCATCCTTAGGGGGGAGGTGAGATTCAAGTGTGTTTAAGCCAAGTCCCTGGGTTCATAGTTTGGCTCACTGTGGGAGCGTGAATTATAACTTAGTTCAAAATGATGAGTTTTCTTTAAAAATCATCTTCTTCAGATCCAGCACTCGGAATGTTTTGTTGTATGGTATGCAGCATCCTTAGAGGGGTGAGATTCAAGTTTGTTCATGCCAAGCCCCTGGGTTGATATTTGGGCTCCCTGTGGGAGCCCGTATTATAACTTATTTCAATATGAGGAATATTCTTTAAAAATCTTCTTCTTTACATCCACCAATCAGAATCGTTTGATACTTGGTATACAGCATCCTTAAGGAGGTGAGATTCAATTTTGTTCAAACCAAGTTCCTGGGTTCATTTTTGGGCTCCCTGTGGGAGCCCAAATTATTAGTTCAATATGAGGAATATTCTTTAAAAATCATTTTTAGCTCACCTGGCCTAAAAGGCCATGTGAGCTTTTCTCATCACTTGGCGTCCGTCGTCGTCTGGTGTCCGTAAACTTTTCACATTTTCATCTTCTCTGTAACCGCTGAGCCGGTGTGAACCAAACTTGGCAGGAATGGTCTGTGGGAGGTCCTCTACAAACGATCCTTATTTTGTTCCCGTCGGATGAGAAACATGACTTCAAGAGCCATTCTTTGATTCTGGTTGATGGATTTTCAAAAATCTTCTCCTCTGAAAGTGCCAAGCCAAATGTTTTGAAACTTCACATAAATGATGACTGGGACCCCCTCTACCAACGATCCTCATTTAATGTTGATTTGGTCACAAACATGGCTGCAATTGTGGCTTATAGTTACTGTAGAAATCCTATGAGAAATCACATTTTCATCATCTTCTCTGGAACTACTGAGCTGACATGAACCAAACCTGGCATGGATAGTCTGTGGGAGGTCCTCTACAAGCGATCCTCATTTTGATCCCATGGGTTTGAAAACATGGCCGCCAGAGGCATTCTTTGATTCTGATTGGTGGATTTTGAAAATTCTTCTCCTCTGAAACCACAGGGCCAAATGTTTTGAAACTTTGCATGGTTGATGACTGGGACCCCCTCTACCAACGATCTTCGTTTAATGTTGATCGGGTTGCAAACATGGCTTCAATTGAAGCTTATAGTTACTATAGAAATCCTATGGGAAATCACATTTTCATCTTCTTCTCTGGAACTTCTGAGCTGACATGAACCAAATCTGGCAGGAATGGTCTATGGGAGGTCCTCTACAAACGATCCTCATTTTGTTCACATGGGTTGAAAAATATGGCTGCCAGAGGCATTCTTTGATTCTGGTTGGTGGATTTTCAAAAATCTTCTCCTCTGAAACTGCTAGGCCAAATTTTTGGATACGTCACATAAATGATGCCTGGGACCCCTTCTACCAACGATCCTCATTTAATGTTGTTCGGCTTGTAAACATGGCCGTAATTGTGGCTTATACTTACTGTAGAAACCCTATGTGAAATCACATTTGCATCTTCTTCTCTGGTACTCCTGAGCCGACGTGAATGAAACCTGGCAGGGATAGTCTATGGGAGGTCTTCTACAAAGGCTCCTCATTTTGGTTACCGTGCATTGAAAAACATGGCTGCCAGAAGCATTTTTTGATTCTTTTTGGTGGATTTTGAAAAATGTTCTCTGAAAACACAGGGCCGAATGTTTTGAAACTTTGCATGGTTGATGACTGCGGCACCCTCTACCAATGATCCGCATTTAATGTTGATCGGGTTGCAAACTTGGCTGTAATTGCGGCTTATAGTTACTACAGAAACCCGATGGGAAATCACATTTTCATCTTCTTCTCTGGAGCTACTGAGCCGACGTGAATCAAACTTCGCAGGAATGGTCTATGAGAGGATGGAAATATGTGGCCATCAGAGGCTATATTCTAATGCTTAACCCAATGCCTTTCCTGTCTGCATGGAGATCTGTACTGTCAGCAAAATACTTGTTTTTGGCTCACCAACGATAGTTGTGTGAGCCTATGGCATAGCCCTCATGTCGGCGGCGTCGTCTGCGTCGGCGTCCGGATTCATTCATTTTGAACTTTTGTGTGCAGGTTTTGATTTTTTTTTTTTTTTTGATTTTTTTTTTTATGTCTGCATGCTTTTCAGGGATAGTAATATTTTATTCAACCCTTTCCATGCTTAGTTACTTGAATTTTGGACTTTTGTGTACAGGTTTTTGACTTTTCTGTGCAGGTTTTTGACTTTTCTGTGCAGGTTTTTGACTTTCGTATACAGGTTTTGAAATTTTGTCTTCAAGTGGAGTTTTACCTTACTGGCATATTGCCATGGTGGTTTCCTTAACATTTCAGGGTATTTTTCTCAATTTTAACCCATTGAAATAAATGTGATGCTTTGTTTACTTTTATGTGCAGGTTTTGAGGTTTGTCTTTCTTTTCTTCCAAGTGGATATTTTTCAAGTAGAGTTTCACCTTACTGGCATATTGCCATTGTGGTTACTGTGACAGGGTATTTTTCTTAATTTTAACCCCTTAAAACAAATGTGATACTTTTTTTTACTTTTATGTGCAGGTTTTGAGGTTTGTCTTTCTTTTCTTCCAAGTGGTGACTTACCTTGTAGCATATTGCCATGGTTTCTATTTTATGTTAGGATACTTCTTGGGGCTAGTATTATATTATTTAACCCTTTAGCTGCTTATTTACTTTAATTTTGGTCTTTTGTGTGCAGGTTTTGTACTTTTGTATGCAGGTTTTGATATTTTTTTTTAAGTGGAGTTTTACCTCACTGGCATATTGCCATGGTGGTTATTGTAACATTTTCAGGGTATTTTTCTAAATTTTAACCCTTTGAAACAAATGTGATACTTTTTTGACTTTTATGTGCAGGTTTTGAGGTTTTTCTTTCTTTTTTTCCAAGTGGATATTTTTCAGGTAGGGTTTCACCTTACTGGCATATTGCCATGGTGGTTACTGTGACATCAGGGTATTTTTCTCAATTTTAACCCATTGAAACAAAGGTGATACTTTTTTTTTTACTTTTATGTGCAGGTTTTGAGGTTTGTCTTTCTTTTCTTCAAAGTGGAGTCTTACCTTGTAGCATATTGCCATGGTTCCTATTTTATGTTAGCATACTTCTTAGGGGTTATTATTATATTATTTTACCCTTTAGCTGCTTATTTTCTTTAATTTTGGACTTTTGTGTGCAGGTTTTGAACTATTTTTTTTTACTCCAGCCACCCCTTTACATTGGCCACCTGTTGGTGAGCCACGGGGTACTGATACCCCTCTAGTTTGAGAATCTGGTAAGGGTTAGTTCCAGTTTTCTCCACTGATAACTGGAAAAAAAAACAAAATATTGTGTATACAGTACAAGTCAAAATAAGTTGTAGCACAACTGCAATAAACTAAGTAAACTACTGCTCCTACACTGAAAAGATCAGAATCTGACATTTTCTGGAAAGCTATCAGTGAGAGCTTTCCAGAAAATGATGTCAGCTTCTGGATTTATCAGTGTAGGAAGAGAAAGATACATTGTTTATAGGATTATCCTACAACTTATTTTGACTACTACTGTAAACAAGTGCAGCTGTAATTAATGTTAATACATGTTTTTACTCTCAAGTTACTTATCTGAAATACTGATTGATGACAGGTGTTTGGAAAGCATGGGCGTTTTGTTTACTTTGTTTTCTCAGTAGCAGTATTTAAGATAAGACAAAAATTTTAGTAAAATGTGTTTCCTGTAACCCTTTAGCTATCCAAAGCTATTTGAAAAGAGAATATTGTCTGAAAAATTGTAATCTTCGAAATATTTAACCTTCTTTTACTGATTTTTTTGTTGAAACAGAATTCATAAATGTGTGCATTTTCAAGAAATCTTCTTTGAAACTACAAGGCCAAATATTTTGAATCTTATTATGACTGATGACTGTAACCTCCTCTACCAATGATCCTCATTTAATCTTCACCGGGTTGCAATTATGGCTGCAATTGTGGCTTATAGTTACTATAGAAACCCTATAGGAAATCACATTTTCATCATCTTCTCTGAAAGTACTGAGCCAATGTGAACCAGACTTGGCAGACATGGTCTATGAGAGGTTCTCTACAACTGTTACTCATTTTATTCCTGTTGGATGAAAAAAACGTTCCCGCCAGAAGCATTCTTTGATTCTGATTGGTCAATTTTGAAAACTCTTCTCCTCTGAAACCACAGGGCTAAAAGTTTTGAAACTTTGCATGGTTGATGACTGGGACACCCTCTACCAACGTTCCTCATTTAATGTTGGTTGTGTTGCAAAACATGGCCACAATTGCGGTTTTATAGTTACTATAGAAAAACCCTATGGGAAATCCCATTTTCATCTTCTCTCTGGAATTACTGAGTCGACGTCAACCAAAACTTGGCAGGAATGGTCTATAGGAGACAAACGATCCTCTTTTTGTTCCCGTTGGTTGGAAAATATGGCCACCAGAGACATTCTATGATTCTGTTTGATAGATTCAAATGTTTTGAAACTTCACGTGATTGAGGACTCGGACACCTTCTACCAATGATCCTCATGTAATGTTGATGTAATGTTGCAAACATGGTCACAATTGCAGCTCATAGTTACCATGGAGAGCCTATGGGAAATCACATTTTTATATGTAGTTCCAGGTGAGCGATTACAGGCTCTTTAGAGCCTCTAGTTTTTAGATCCACTGGTCAGAATCTTTGGATATTGGTATAAGCTTTTCTTCGGAGGGGCAGATGCCACTTGTTCAAATCAATTCCCTGGGTTGATATTTAGGCTACCATGTCAGATGAGCACCCTCAGGCCCCTGGGGCCTCTTGTTGATGTTTTTTCTACACTTACATTGAGTCAACTTTTGTTCAAGAAAGGGCCCGTGGAGGTCACATGATCATGATGTCATTGAATATATATATAAAAATGTGGATTATCCTTTCTTATGACCAGCTGTATCCATTTACCCAACACAAATTTTATTGATAATTATGTCAATAAAATCATACTAATATGTTTGTCAATGAGCCAGTTCTGTTGACATCGGTATTTGAATGGTTTTATTGAGAACTGAGAATTGGGAAATTGAGTAAGTTCCAAGATACCTCAGGTCCTGTTAGATTTGTGTTGGTTACGCCTCTTATAATATAACCATTGAGTGGTAACAGTTGGAGTGGACAACTGATCAGCTATAAACAATTAATGACTCTCAATCCCATTGTAGGTTATGTAAAACTGTATAATTAATATACTACTCAAAGTTTGCTAAGCACCACATATTTGACACATCATTGTGAAATTTTCTTGTGACACATTTTCGATATTTTTGGTGGATATGATTGAGGAATATATTGAGATGGTCCCCAGTGTTTACATTAGCTCTCTTGACAGGCAGACTTTTCGTGACAGTCATGGAAAGCATGTACCCCTTGATTTTCATGATGTTTTCTTGTACTTTCGACATGTACATGAGATGTGTTGGGTATTCAGTCTTAATTTCAACACAAACCCTTGTGATTTAATGATTGAATATGGCGAATGCAAATGTAAGAAGACATTTGTCTGAAGCAGAAATGTGGTGGGCTGTAGGGATGGGGGAACAAGGGGCTACTCATTGTCAGGTTGGTGAAGCCCTTGGTGTGCACCACACGGTAATCACCAGAGCCTGGGCAAGATTTCAGCAGTATGGCACACCAGTCAGACGACATGGTGGTGGCAGAGACAGGGCAACATCTGCAGCTGAAGACTGGTTTTTGATCATTCAGGCCCGTAGGAACCGCTTTGACAAAGCAACCCAGCTTCGCAGTGACCTTCAGAATGCATCCGGGGTAAATGTTTCGACACGGACTATCCGGGCAAAGTTGCACGAAGGTGGTCTCCAATCGAGAAGACCATGTATTCGCATTCAGCTGTCCCAGAACCACCACCAGGCATGATATGAATGGGCCATGGATCACGTTGGATGGACCAGAGAAGATTGGCGACCTGTCCTTTTTACAGCTGAGTCAAGGTACTGCCAAGACAACACAGATAGGAGTCCTAAGGTATGGAGAAGACCAAGAGAGCGATTCCATGCAGCCAACATTGCTGAGCATGACCGCTACGGTGGAGGGTCAATAATGGTCTGGGGCGGCATCAGCTGGGATGGACGTACAGAGCTCTGTGTCCTTGACCGTGGTACATTGACTGCACAGTGGTATATTGATGAGATCCTGGATGCCCATGTCAGATTGTATGCAGGTGCAGTGGGTGATAGATTCATTCTGATGGACGATAATGCCCATCCTCATGTTGCCCATGCTGTTCGGGAGTACCAACTGAGGGAGGTGATTGAGTGTTTGGACTGGCCAGCAAGATCCCCTGAATCCAATCGAACATGTCTGAATGAGTTGCAGCTTGCAATTTCAGTCCATCCAGTCCAACCAAGAAGTGCCCAGGAGCTTAGTGCCATGCTGGTCCAAGAATGGAACAACATCCCACAAAGGACCATTTGGAACCGGATTGGGAGCATGAGAATTAAGGCCTTGTCAAGCTGTAATTAACAATAATGGGTCTCATACTCGATATTGAACCCATATCAGTTCGCTCTGTCAACTTTTTGGCAAATTTGAAAAATTTCCTCTTTTACCAGTAATATCCATTTTTCATGGTTATCGTATTCAGAAGCTAAAAAATAATGTCAAACACAAATAAAATCTTAATTAATCATTAAAGATATAATTAAATAAAAAATATATACACTTTTCATAACAATATTTCAACTAAAACATAAAACAGGTAGTTGGATATACTTGGTGCTTAGCAAACTTTGAGTAGTATACTTCATAATTGTTCTAGGCCATGAATTTTGGAAACAATTCTTAGCTGCAGTTTTAGTCAAATTTAAATGTATAAGGTTGTTAAATTAATGGTCACGAGTTAGTTATTTTCATATCTGGTGTTTTGTTATATTTAATGCCCATTTATTCTTGATTCGTTGCCATTAAATAAATTAATGGCAGATTTTAATGTTTTTAGCTCACCAAAGGGAGCTTAACTTATCACCGGCCGGCCGTCTTCCGTCGTCGTGAACATTTTTCAAACGACTTCTCCTCTCAAACCACTGGTCCGATTTTCACGAAACTTCACGTGGATGTTCATTACTATATGGCAATTCATGTTTGTTCAAATGAAATGGCCACGTCCCATGGGGGCTCTGTATGGGGCATAACTCTGATAGCACCATATGAATTATAGAAAAATTATTAAAAAATCTTCTTCTCCAGAACCAGTGGGCAGAATCTTTTGATACTTGGTATGCATCATCTTGGTATGGGTCTGATTCAAGTTTGTTCAAATCGGCCCCCTGGATTCATATTTGGGCTCACTATAGAAGCCCAAATTCGAACTTAGTGCATTTCAGGCAAATTTCTTCAAAAATCTTCTTCTCCAGATCCAGCAGGCAGAATCTTTTGATATTTGGTATGCAACATTGTGGGGTGGATCTGATTCAAGTTTGTTCAAATTGGCCCCCTGGGTTCATATTTGGGCTCAGTATAGGAGCCCTAATTTGAACTTAGTGCATTTCAGGCAAATTTCTTTAAAAATCTTCTTCCCAAGATCCAGCAGGCAGAATCTTTTGATATTGGGTATGCAGCATGCTTAGGAGGGTGAGATTCAAGTTTGTTCAAGCCAAGTCCCTGGGTTCATATTTGGGCTCACTGTGGTAGCCCGAATTATAACTTAGTTCAAAATGAGGAATTTTCTTTAAAAATCTTCTTCTTCAGATCCAGCTGTCAGAATGTGTTGATATTTGGTATGCAGCATCTTTAGGGGGTGAGATTCAAGTTTGTTCAAACCATGTGCGTAGGTCCATATTTGGGTTCACTGTGGGAGCCCGAATGATAACTTAGTTCAAAATGAGGAATTTTCTTTAAAAATCATCTTCTTCAGTTCCAGCAGTCGGAATGTTTTGATATTTGGTATGCAGCATCCTTGGGGGGGGGGGGGGGGGGGGGGGGGGGGGGGGGGGGATTCAAGTTTGTTCAAGCCATATCCCTAGGTCCATATTTGGGCTCACTGTGGGAGCTTGAATTGTAACTTAGTTCGAAATGAGGAATTTTCTTTAAAAATCTTCTTCAGATCCAGCAGTCGGAATGTTTTGATATGTGGTGTGTAGCATCCTTAGGGGGGTGAGATTCAAGTTTGTTAAAGCCAAGTCCCTGGGTCCATATTTGGGCTCCCTGTGGGAGCCCGACATAACTTAGTCAATATGAGGAATTTTTCTTTAAAAGTCTTCTTCAGATTCAGCAGTGTGCTGTGGACAAGGTCTGTTAGGTAGGGTTTTGACAGCATATATACAGCTCCATGCTCATATACAGCTCCATGCAATCAACAAGTGTTTCTTGTTGGGGTGTCTTCACCGCAAACGGTGTTGGTGTGCTAAGGAGGTATGAACAGCCACTCAATTCGGTCAGATATCAACAAGAAATTGTAAATGATATCCAGATGGTTGCCGAATGCCTAGTATTTCCACAGAAAGACTACACCTTTCAGCAGGATCTTGTGCCGTGCCACAAGTCGGCGTCAACAAGGCAATTCTTCGAGGAAGAGGGGATTTCGGTCTTGCCATGGCCAGGGAACAGTCCTGACCTCAATCCTATAGAAAATATATGGGGTGACATCCAGAAGGAAATGGGTAAAAACATTCCCACATGCAAGAAGGACCTTTTGTCTATAATACAGAAACAGTGGTATTCGCTTTCAAAACCCTTCCTAACAGACCTTTCCACATCATGCTGCAGAAAATATCTGCAGTTATTAAAGCAAAAGGGGTACTACTGAGTACTAAGGTCAGATGAGGGCCCGATGAGCTTGTTATGATGCGTGTGTGTTACGAAAAGTGAAATCTTTCTATATCTGTTATCAGTTATAATTAAATAAAAAATGTGCTATTATTTTTTATATAAAAACGGTTGTATTATATAAATGGTCCATCCATCCGTCCGTCCATCCGTCTGTCCATCTGTAAACAATTGGTTTATGACCGATTATTCCAGTATGAATTATTTGATTTCAACTAAAGTTGGTATGTGTATTCTTCAGCTAGTAATACAGGCCAAGTCCCAATATGGGTTTTGTTCAATTATTTTTACATGAGTTATGGCACTTTTTTGACTTAGCATTTGACCTTCTATTAAGATTTTTGGTTTCCGACTGATATAACTCCCGTTTGGATTATTTGATCTCAACCAAAGTTGGTACGTGTATTAGCCAGATAGTAATACAGGCCAGGTTTGATTATGGGTTCCGCCCAATTATTTTTACATGAGTTATAGGCCTTTTTGACTTGGAAATTTCTCCTTTCCATCAACAGTTTGGTTTCCGGTGATAACTTGAATTTGGATTCATAGATCAGGACCAAACTTGCTTTCTGCCTAAGTTATATCAAAATGAAGGTTAAATTCGAATTAGGTCATGGTCCGATGATTTTTACACGAGTTATGGGGCTTTTCGACTTAGACATTTGCATATTTCAATCAACATTTTTTCAGAACTTTGTTTATGGCGTAACTTGAACAGAAGTTAACAGATTTAAATTCTTTTTTGTATATGTCTCTATAGCAACAATATCTACGTCATGTTCAATGACCAACCCTATCCAATGAAAATTATGGGAGTTATTGGCTTTTGTTAATAAATATCATATAATGCTTGTTTATGGAATAACTTAAACGTTACTAACCAATTATCAATTTTTTTTGTTTTTATCTCTTTGGGAACAATGTGTACCTCAAGTTTGATGACCACCATTACCTGATGAAAATTGTCAGAGGTACCACCCTAACCCGCTCCGCCCCCCCCCCCCCATCTCTCCCCCCATGTCATTTGAGGGATTGGGAGTTATTACATGCACACAAAAAATTGACACCTATTACCCAACCTCCCCCCCCCCCCCCACCCATGTGTCAATTAGGAAATTTTTTTCAAAATGCATTTTGAAGGATTGGGACTCTTTTTTTTGCAAAAGAAAAGGCAATTTCTTTCAAAGTGCCAAAATTAGACTCCTATTACCTCCCCCCCCCCCCCCCCCCCCTCCTGTTCTGTGTCATTTAGAGTTTTTTCCACTTTGTCACCAAATGCATTTTTAAGGATTTGGAGTGATTACATGCAGACAAAAAATTAGACTCCACAGTGCAAACCCTCCCCTGAACCCACCCTTCACCCACCCCCAAAATACATTTTGAAGGATTGGGTCTTATTACATGCAAAAAAAATGCCTTGGGCAAGGCACTTTATCCCAGTTGCCTACATGGGGGCACGCTAATGCTGTGTACTAAGATGTACTGCATGTCGATGGTTCACGTCTTCATTCGCTGTAACCCTGCTTGAGGGAGCTTGGACAGAGTTAGAATGTTGAGGAGCTGACACTTGCTCGTCGATGCTCGGTGGTTCTCTCTGGGTACTATAGCTTCCTCCACTTGTAAAACTGTCACAGTCACGATTAGCCATTGTGCATAAGTATGTGACCTTAAACACCAATAAATAACTAAATAAATAAATTAATATAGAGGCATGTACTGTGCTGATATGATAATTAATGTAGACGCATATAATTTCCATGTAATGAAATTTTTTTTGCAGGACTATTAAAATAGCCAGTGTCCATCCGTGCATGCATGCGTCTGTCCCACTTTGGTTTCCCGATGATAACTTTAGTTATAGTTGGCCAAATCAAATAAAATTTGATATGTAGGTGTATCAACATAAAATACAGGTCAAGTTTGAATCAGGGTGCGGTCTGACAATTTTTGCCAGAGTTATGCCCCTTTTTTTACTTAAAAAATTCATTTTTTTTTTTTAGCTCACCTGACTGCAAGTCAGTGGGAGCTATTGCCATCACTTGGCATTCGTCTTCTGTCGTCTGCCGTCGTCCGTTAACTTTTGCAAACTTGACTGCTTCTCACAACCACTAGGCCAAATTCAAACATATATTGCACAGACCATCTATGGAGTATACCCTTTCTAATTTGTTCAAATGAAGCAGGTGCCATCTTCGGCCTGTGGTTAATGCCCCAAAAGCTTAAAATTCTTTAAAACTCTTCTCATGAACCACCTGAGAGAATGCCTTGATATTTGGTATGGAACATCCTTTGGTGTTGAAGATTAAAGTTTGTTCGAAGGAAGTTGGTAGGTCAGTATTTGGGCTCTCTGTGGGGCATATCAATTTGGGCTCCCCCCTGAATTTCTTTTTCGATAACCAGCGGGCCAATTTCAACCAAATTTCTCATGTAGAATAAGTGGGTCCAAAGTAATTGATTGGTGCCCAAAAAAAAATAAAAAAATAAAAAAAAATTCAAAAGCCCATATTTCCCAAACCACACAGAACAGAGAACTGTTATTTGGTATGCAGTATCCTTAGGACCAGTAGAATGGATTGGTTAAAACAAAAATTGCCGATGGTTCTCTCAGGGTGTACTGCAGTGGGTATTGAAAAAACGACAAGTCAGCATTTTTGCAGTAAGATTTCTCTATACAAATTGTTAGTTTCCAATGTTATCTCTTCCATCAACTTTTGTCAACATCTACCTGTCAAATACACGTTATTTTATTATTGTACGCTAAAGGGATTGAAATTATTCTGAAATGCTTTAACCCTCTCAAGACTTCCATAAGTGACAGAGGAAAAAATGCCCTGTTTCCTGTATGAATATCTTTAATTTAACCCTCTCAAGACTTAAAAGTGTTTTCCAAATATTTTATTTTATGTTGAACCCTTTCAATGCTGTACACATGTTTTTCCTAGTTCCTTTGGAATTTTTTTTATCTGATTCCTGTATGATTATCTTTAATTTAACCCTCTAATGACTTAAATGTGTTTTCCAAAGATTTTATTTCATGTTGAACCCTTTCAATGCTGTGCACATATGCTTTTTCTGGTTTCTTGGAAACATTTATCTGATTCCTGTTTGAATGTCTTTAATTTAACCCTCTCAAGACTTCAATGTGAGTTTCAAACATTTTATTGATGCCTTGATCGAATCTTTTCAATGCTCTGCACATATATGTTTTTTCTGGTTTCTTGGAAAAAATTCCTCTTTTTCCTGTATGAATATCTTTAATTTAACCCTCTCAAGACTTCAATGTGGGTTCCAAAGATTTTATTTCATGCAATACTGTTAACGGAAACCTATTTCTTGATTTCTCTTAAAATATTTTACTCCCAAAATAAGCCTCCATAAATTCTCTTTCTGTTTTGTTTATTTTTTATGTTTTAACCATTTTCACACAGACTTGAATTTACTGGTGGCAGTAAAATTCTGTTTCTTTTGTTTGAAATTTTTCTTATTCTTTAAAACCACTGGGCCAAATTCATTCATTTATGGCACAGACCATCTTTGGAGTAAACCTTTTCTTCTTTGTTCAAATGAAGCTGCTGCCATCTTCAGACTGGTGGAATTTACTCTTCTGATTTTTTCTCCTAAAATGACTATGTCCCTTGGGGTGGGATTAATGCTCCATAAGCCTAAAATGCTTTTAAAATCCTCTTTTTTTAAGCCACTAATGCTTAGATTTCGTGTTTGGACCTTACTTTAGTGATGTAGATTCACTTTTTTTCAAAGAAACTCAGTAAGTCAAAATTTGGGCTCCCAAATTTGGGTTACACTCAAAATTTCTATTTTCAGATCCAATGGTCAGATGTGAACCAAATTTGTCATGTAGTATATGACTGATCATAAGTATTTCATTTATGCTGAATTTTTTTTTAGCTCATCTTGACAAAGTCAAGCTGAGCTAATCTCATCGCTTCCCGTCCGTCGTCCGTCGTCTGTCGTTCGTCGTCCATCATCTGTCGTCCGTCGTCCGTCAACACCATGTTTTGGTCTTCTCCTCCAAAGCCACTGGGCCAATTCAAGTGAAAGTTTGTGTGAGTGATGGTCCCAAAGGGGCATTTCATTTTTTGTTCAACTCAGCATGCCCAGCCCCATAGGGAGGGAGTGGGGGAAAATGCACCCAAATATTTTAAAAATCTTCTTCTCAAGAACCAGTGTGTACAATGACTTGATATTTGCTATGGAGCTTCCATATGAGGTGTAGAATCAAGTTTGTTCAAACGAAGTTCGTGAAGTAATATTTGGCTTTGTAATAGGAGGGGTAAGATTTTTGGCCCCGCCCAAAATTTCTATTTTCTGAACCGATGGTCCGGTATGAACCAAATTTGGTTTGTGGTATTATTGGGTCATAAGTACATGACCCATGCAAAAAAAAAAATTCCCGCATCCCCATGGGAACCCTGGGAGCTAAAAATAGAAATATTTTCAAACGCCCATATTTCCCAAACCCCACGGAACAGAGAGCTTTTATTTGGTATGAATTATCCTTATGACCAGTAGAATTGAATGGTAAAAAAAAATTGCCATCGTTTATGTTAGGGTGTTCAGTAATGGGCATCGAAAAAATGCTGAGTCAGCATATTTGCAAAAATTTAAAAAAATCTTTTCTCCAGAACCAATCATCAGAATCTTTTGATATTTGGTATACAGCATTCATAGGGGGGGTCAGATAAAAGTTTGTTGAAATAAAGCTCATTGGTTCATATTTGGGCTCTCCACAGGAGCCCGAAGTTTTAACATAGGGTAATATGGGGAATATTCTTTAAAAATCTTCTTCTTCAGAACCACCAGTCAGAATCTTTTAATATTTGGTATACATCATTGTTATGAGGGTCAGATTCTAGATTGTTCAAACCAAGTCCCTAGGATAATATTTGGGCTTCCTACGGAAGCCCAAATTTTATCTTTGTTCAATATGGAGGGTAATTTAAAAAAATCATCTTCTTCAGATCCATCAGTCAGAATGCTTTGATATTTGGTATGCAACATCTCTATGGGGGTCAGATTCAAGTTTGTTCAAATCAGATCCCTAGGTATATATTTGGGCTCACTATGGTAGCCCAAATTTTTACTTAGTGCAATATGAGAAAATTTCTTTAAAAATCTTCTTCTTCAGATCCACCAGTCGGAATACTTTTATATTTGGTATACAATATCTCTAGGGGAGTCAGATTCCAGGTTGTTCAATTCGAGTGCCTAGGTTAATATTTGGGCTCCATATGGGAACATGAAATTTAACTTAGTACAATATGAGGGAATTTCTTCAAAAATCTTCTTCTTCAGATTCACTTTTTCAGAATGCTTTCACATTTGGTATACAACATCTCTAGGGGGGTCAGATTCAAGTTTGTTCAAATCGGATCCATAGGTCAATATTTGGGCTCGCTATGGTAGCCCAAATTTGAACTTAGTGCAATTCGGAGAAATTTCTTTACAATTTCTCTTCTTCAGATCCAACAGTCAGAATGCTTTCATATTCGGTACACAACATCTCTAGGGAAGTCAGATTTAACTGTGTTCAAATCAAGAGCCTGGGTTAATATTTGGGCTCTCTATGGGAGCCGGAATTGGCCATTTTGCTGAAGAATTAAAAATTTTGTATTCAGTACCTTCTAGAGGTACTAAGATTAATCCACATAGGTTGTATCAAGGGGCTTCATAGGGGAGCTCTACATTTTACTTATGATCAACTGAAGAAAAGGCATGATGCCCAGATTATTTTTGTCACACCTGAGGGACTCAAGGATTGACAGTGTAGCCTATGGAGATGGCTTGCTTAATGTAGACTCATTCTTGGACTCTGTTTAAATTGTGTTCTGTACAAGATGAGCGCTTCAGGCCCCGTGGGGCCTCTTTTTTTGGGGGGGGGGGGAGGGGTAGAGAGAACCACAGTAGTTGAAAATAAAAAATTTTGTTCGGTTGTTGTTGTTTTGATACTTCACAGAACAGAGCTTGCTAGGAAGCTTTCCTAGGACCAGCAGATATGAATGGCCCAAAAAGTTGCCTTTGGTTCAAATAAAATTTGGTATGTAGGTGTAACAACATAATAAGTCAAGTTCAAATTGGAGTTTGGTCTGACATTTTTTGCACGAGTTCTGTCTCTTTTTTTACCTCAAAAAATTCAATTTTTAGCTCAACTTGACAAAGTCAAGCTGAGCTATTGCCATCACTTCTCGTCCGTCGGTGTACGTATGTTACTATGTTAGTACGTTGGTACGTACGTCCACAATTTCTTTTGGCACACCTCACAAGTCGCATTTATGATCAGATCACTTTGAAACTTGGTGTGCTTGTTTGGGGTGACCTCAAGATGGGAGCTTTCAATTTCCGTCGAAAAATGTTTCCGCGGCCAACGTTCTTAGAACTTGTTTAGTCAGACCTCAATATTTCCCTTTGGAACACCCTACAGGGCACATTTATGATCGGATTGCTTTGAAACATGGCATGCTTGTTTGGGGTTACCTCTAGATGGGAGCTATCGATTTTCTTCAATTTCTGTCAAAAAATGTTGCCATGGCCAACGTTCTTGGAACTTATTTTAGTCAGACCTCAATATTTCCCTTTGGCACACCCTACGGGGCACATTTATGATCGGATTGCTTTGAAACCTGGCATGCTTGTTTGGGGTGACCTCTAGATTGGAGCTATCGATTTTCTTCAATTTCCCTCAAAAAATGTTGCCACGTCCAACGTTCTTAGAACTCAGTTTAGTCAGAAGACCTCAATATTTCCCTTTGGCACACCCTACAGGGCACATTTATGATCGGATTGCTTTGAAACCTGGCATGCTTGTTTGGGGTGAAGTTTAGTCAGAAGACCTCAATATTTCCCTTTGGCACACCCTACAGGGCACATTTATGATCGGATTGCTTTAAAACCTGGCATGCTTGTTTGGGGTGACCTCTAGATGGGAGCTATCGATTTTCTTCCATTTCCGTCCAAAAATGTTGCCACGGCCAACGTTCTTAGAACTTAGTTTATTTAGTCAGACCTCAATATTTCCCTTTGGCACACCCTACAGGGCACATTTATGATCGGATTGCTTTGAAACCTGACATGCTTGTTTGGGGTTACCTCTAGATTGGAGCTATCGATTTTCTTCAATTTCCCTCAAAAAATGTTGCCACGTCCAACGTTCTTAGAACTTAGTTTAGTCAGACCTCAATATTTCCCTTTGGCACACCCTACAGGGCACATTTATGATCGGATTGCTTTGAAACCTGGCATGCTTGTTTGGGGTGAAGTTTAGTCAGAAGACCTCAATATTTCCCTTTGGCACACCCTACAGGGCACATTTATGATCGGATTGCTTTGAAACCTGGCATGCTTGTTTGGGGTGACCTCTAAATGGGAGCTATCGATTTTCTTCCATTTCCGTCCAAAAATGTTGCCACGGCCAACGTTCTTAGAACTTAGTTTATTTAGTCAGACCTCAATATTTCCCTTTGGCACACCCTACAGGGCACATTTATGATCGGATTGCTTTGAAACCTGACATGCTTGTTTGGGGTTACCTCTAGATTGGAGCTATCGATTTTCTTCAATTTCCCTCAAAAAATGTTGCCACGTCCAACGTTCTTAGAACTTAGTTTAGTCAGACCTCAATATTTCCCTTTGGCACATCCTTCAGGGCACATTTATGATTGGATTGCTTTGGTTTTGGCATGCTTGTTTGGGGTGACCTCTAGATGGGAGCTATCGATTTTCTTCCATTTCCGTCCATCAAAAAATGTTGCCGCTGGCAACAATCTTTGAACTTAGTTTAGTCAGGCATCAATATATTCCTTTGGCATGCCCTACAGAGCACATTTATGATCAGATCGGTTTGAAACTTTGTATGCTTGTTTGGGGTTACCTCTAGATGGAAGCTATCGATTTTCGGCGATTTCCATCAAAAAAATGTTGCCAATGGCAATGACCTTTGATGAACTTAGTAAAAACTTAGTGCATTTAAGCATCAATATTTCCCTTTGACACTCCCTGAAGGGCACATTTATGATTGGATCGCTTGCAAACTTGGTGTGCTTGTTTGGGGTGACATCTATATGGGAGCTGTCGATTTTCTTCCTTTTGTGTCAAAAAATGTTGCCTCTATCCTTTGAACTTAGTTTAGTCAGACCTCTATATTTCCCTTTAACACACCACCCTTCAGGGCACATTTATGATCGGATCACTTTGAAATTTGGTATGTGTGTCCGGGGTGACCTCTAGAATTGAGCTATTGCTTTTTTTCATTTCCATAAAAATTATTGTCGTTATCACCAGCCTTTGAACTTACTGCATTTGTGCATCATCTTATCCCTTTTGCACTCTCTGCAGGGTATATTTATGAATTTCCATAAAAAAAACCCCAAAACCATAGCCACAAGCAATGACCTTCTACTTAGTGCATTTGTGCATTAACATCTTCCTTTGGCATGCCTCAGAAGGCACATTCATTATTAGGTTGTTTTGAAACTTTGTATGCTTATGCAGGGTGACAAAGATAAGAGCTATTGATTTTCTTTTCTTTATACCCCCCCCCCCCTCTCCCCCTCCCACACCCCCCCCCCACCCCCCTGCAAACAAAGTTTGGGGGGTATATAGGAATCACGCTGTCCATCCGTCTGTCCGTCCATCCGACTGTCCATCCTTATAAGTGCAACTCTTCCTAAACCGTGATTTTCATGAAATTTTACACAATGGAAGAACTCCATATGAAGATGTGCATGAAGCAATATAATTTCTTTCTGAGAGGGGAGATAATCTAACTTATTCATTTTAATGTACCAAAAAGGCTACAACTGAGGCGCGGGGGGGTATCACTTTGTGAGATTGATCACAGTACCTCTAGTTTTCATCAAAAACTGTTGCTGTTAGCAACAATCTTTGAATTTATTGCATTTGGGCATCAACATTCTTTGACATGGTCTGCAGGCCACATTTATCATAGGATTGTTTTTGAACTTGGTGTGCTCATTAGGCAAGACCTTTAGATAAGCGCTATTGATTAGCATTCATTTCTGTGAAAAAAGTTGCCGTGTACAATAACCTCTGAACTTACTGCATTTGTGTATCAACATTCTTCCTTCAGCCAAGGTGACTTACAGTTTACATTTAAAATGAAATGGATTACTCTAACGTTGTGCACACACAATGCTGTTATTTTTAAATTTCACCAACATTGGTCCCAATGATCTTCAATTTTGCCATTTCACTTATAACTTACCAAGTTCAAGTTTGTCAAGTTGAGCTACAGTGTCATTGACACTTTCATTTTTAAAATACCTCGAATTACACACTTTTGTCAGGGGGATGTGTGGCCGGGCAGCCTTTTATTTGTTAATTGATGTAGATTCGTATACTATCCTGAAAAATTTATTAATGTAGAGGCATATAATGTCCTGATATGTTAATTATTGTTGAGTATAGTATCCAGACATGTTATGAAATTGTTATGAAACTAGTTACTGTAGTTACTGTAGGAGATTTTACCACCCAGGCTTACAAATTTAATTTATTTAATGAGTTGAGTACTCTGTCCATACATGTCATACTGTGTACAGGATGTTTGTGAAGTGAGAGCACAGTGGCACTTGTGCTGAGGCATACTGCATTTTGATAGTGCACATGCCTTCAATCGACTCTAACCCTGTATGTGCTAGGCTGGTAAACTGAAGAGTCGGACAGTTACTCACTGCTACTCGGTTCTCTCTGTGCACGCTGGCGTCCTCCATCCTGAAACACTGTATAACTCTGACTGTTGAAAGTGTTATTAAATCCTGATTAATAAATAAATTTTGTTTTATGCCACCTCGTAAGATACCAAGAAATGTCTCGCAAATATTATTCTACAAATATTGTTATGATAGAAAGTGACATATCTAACTCAATGCATTTAAATACCCACCTCTGCACATTTTCAGCAATTGGTTGTTTTGAAACATTTTTAATTGCAATTGAAACATTGCAGCACATGTAATAAAAAGAATATCTATCTATTTCTGACTTGAAGAAAATAAATATTTTCACCTGCAGCTTTTAGCCTGTCTAGCTATTAGCAGTTTGCAATCATTGCTTTTGGAACAAAATTCCTGGCATCTTCTGTATCAAAATAATTTTTAAATTTTCAGCAAAACATGACCTTATTAGAGGATGATCTCAAGATTCTAGAAAATACTGGTGTTGAAGAAAATCAACAAATTTTGATAGAAGGTATTTATTTTGAGGCAAATGGACAGCTTACGTGTAGTGGAGAGCTTGGAAATTTTATTTTAGAATGCTCCAAATACTTGCCTATTAGAGTAAGATTCCTTGAGAAACAATTGGAAGAATGGGATGATAATGTGAGAAATTAGTGGATGAGGGAAGGGGTCAATATTGTAGTTGGGAAGATTGAGAAAGCACCAGTGGCATGACCCATGGGGATGGGGTTGATGTAGGCCTCTTTGTTAGAGGGTAGCAGCAAATTGGCATATTGCCAAAGCAGTATTATTATACTGTTCCACAATTTTGAAATGGTATATTGAAATTGGAAATCTATTTTTCCTTTACACCAACTTTTAGGGTACTTCCCATTCACCTACACTAATGAAATGTGGCACGCATACCGTATATTGTTTCTATATTGCAGGCTCTTTTTTAGATTTTCAGTTTTCAACCTTTATCCACAATATCCCATTTTTAGCTCAACTTTGGCGAAGCCAAATTTGAGCTTATGCCATGGCCCGTCGTCCGTCTGTCTGTCAACAATTGGATACGGCTCGGGCTAGAGGCCGTACTTATGAACCGATCTTTACGAAACTTCTTGGGTACCTTTGTTATGACCGTGGGACGAGAACGAGTGTTTTTGGGTGCGGTCTGAAATTCAAGATGGCTGCCATCTGCCATTTGTACGACGATGCAGAAATATGTTTTTTGTACAGAACTTCCATATGAAAGCTCTGATTTGAATGATTTTTTGTATGAATGTTTAGTACCATGGGATACATCACATATAATACGGGTTTTTCTCTTGTGCGTAAATTATGCAAATTAGACTAACTTTGATGTTTTTTGGTGTTACTTTCAGCACTGTAAGTGCAAATGCCAATACGGCTCGGGCTAGAGGCTGTATTTATGAACCGATCTTTACGAAACTCCTTGGGTACCTTTGTTATCACCGTGGAACGAAAACAAGTGTTTTGGGGTCCGGTCCGAAATTCAAGCTGGCCAATAGCAGCCATTTTGTACAAAATTTGGTGCAATCAGATTTTTGCACAGAACTTCCATATGAAAGCGCTGATTTGAATAATTTTTTGTGTGAATGTTTAGTACCATGGGATACATCACATATAATACGGGTTTTTTTCTCGTGCAGAAATTATGCAAATTAGATGAACTTTGATTTGTTCAGTGCTACTTATACACTGTAAGTGCACATGTCAATACGGCTCGGGCTAGAGTCTGCATTTATGAACCGATCTTCACGAAACGTCTTTGGTACATTTGTTATCACCTTGGGATGAGAACGAGTGTTTCTGGGTGCAGTCCAAAATTCAAGATGGCTGCCAGTGACCATTTTGTACCGAAATTAGGTCTAATCAGTTTTTTGTACACAAATTTTATACGGCTCCGGCTAGAGGCCGTATTTATGAACCGATCTTTACGAAACTTCTTGAGTACCTTTGTTATCACCATGGGATGAGAACGAGTGTTTTTGGGTGTGGTCCGAAATTCAAGATGGCCACCAGCAGCCATTTTGTACCAAAATTAGTGCAATCAGTCTTTTGTGCAGAACTTCTGTATGAAAGTTCTCATTTGAATAAATTTTTGTATGAATATTTAGTAACATGGAATACATCACATATAGTACGGGTTTTTTTCTCGTGCAGAAATTATGCAAATTAGATGAACTTTGATTTATTCAGTGCTACTTATACACTGTAAGTGCACATGTCAATACGGCTCGGGCTAGAGGCTGTATTTATGAACCGATCTTCACAAAACTTCTTGGGTACCTTTGTTATCACCTTGGGACAAGAACGAGTGTTTCTGGGTGCGGTCCAAAATTCAAGATGGCTGCCAGTGACCATTTTGTACCGAAATTAGGTCCAATCAGTTTTTTGTCACAACTTGTACACAGCTCATATTTGTGAACTGATCTTCACGAAACATCTTGGGTACCTTTGTTTTCACCTTGGGACAGGAATGAGTGTGTTTTGGGGTGCCTTTGTTATCACTGTACTATGAGAACAAATATTTTGGGGTTCAGTCAGACCCACTCTGGGACTCAAAGATTTTTTTCTAGTTTAGCATCTGACTGTCACCCACCTTTACAATACTTTGCCTATACATTTGTTACAGGCAATGGTCAGTATTTATGTACAGACCGTTACAATACTTTATATGTACCTTTGTTATCAGGTCATTACCTAGATGTTTGTCATTGCTGTGTCACATACTATACATGTACATGTCTTTGTCTTGACAAGTTGAGCTACAGTGTCATTGACACTTTCATTCATTGTTTAGCTCACCCTGAAGCACCACAGAGGCATAATTCTGTTAGCACCTACAAATTTAAAAAAAAATTAAATCATCTTCAGAACTACCAGAATCTTTTGGTACTTGGTACACAACATCCTTAGAGGAATCAGTTTCAGATTTGTTCAAAACAAGTACCTGGGTTAATATTTGGGCTCCCTATGGGAACCTGAATTTTTTTTAACTTGGTGCAATGTGAGGAAATTTATTTTAAAATCTTTTTCAGATCTACCAGTCAAAATGTCTTGATATTTGGTATAGGTACAGTGCATCTTTAGGATCAGTCTGAACTGTGTTCAAAGCAATTCCCTGGAGTCCTATTTGGGCTCCCTGTAGGAGCCCAAATTTTAGATTGGTGTAATATGAGGAATATTCTTTAAAAATCTTTATCTTCAGATCCATCAGTCAGAATATTTTGATATTTGGTGTATAGCATCTTTAGTGGGGTTAGATGCAAGTTTGTTCAAATCAAGTCCCTGGGTTCCTATTTGGGCTTCCTATGGGAACCCAAATTTTAACTTTATCCAATATGAGGAAAAGAATTTTAATATCTTCTTCAGATCCACCAGTCAGAATCTTTTGATGATTGATATAGACCATCCTGAGGGGTGGGGAAGGAAGGGGGTGGTCAGATTTAGATTTGTTCACATCAAGTCCTAGGGTCATAATTGGACTCCCTATAGGAACTTGAATTAAATTTTAACTTTGTGCAATATGAGGAATATTCTTTAAGAATCTTTTACTCTGATCTATCAGTGAGAGTCTTTTGATATCTGATATGCAGTATCCTTAGGAGGTTCAGATTCCATTTTAATTAAATCAAGTGTCTTATTTGAGCTCCCTGTAGGAGTCTGAATTTTAACTTAGTGCAATAAGAAGAATATTCTTTAAAAACCTTCTTCAGATCTACTAGTCAGAATCGTTTGATATTTGATTTGCAGTATCCTTAGTGAAGTCAGATTCCAATTTCTTTAAATCAAGTACCTGGATTCATATTTTGGCTCCTTATGGCAACCTAAATTTTAACTTAGTGCTTTATGGGGAAATTCCTTTAAAAATCTAAAGATCCACCAGTCAGAATCTTTTGATATACAGCAATCTTTGGAGGTTTCAGATTCCAGTTTGTTCAATTCAAATCAGTTGGGTAATATTTGAGCTCCTTGCAGAATCCTAAATTTGAACTTTGTACAATATAACAATATAAAAACTAAAAATTCTACTTCACATCCATGAGTCAGATTCTTTTGTTACATAGTATTGACATCTTTAGTGAGATTCAACTTTGTTCAAAGCAAATGCCTGGGCTCATATTTGGGCTCGTTATGGGAGGCCAAATTTTAACACGCAGTATGAGGAATATTCTCCCAAGATCTTCAGATCCACTAGGCAGAATCTCTTGATATTTGAAATATAGCATTACTGTGACTCTTAAAGTTTTTTCAAATTGTTACACTTGACTGGTTTTAGTGTGCACCAGAGAGGTTTAAAATTTAACACAAAATCCAATGGAGAATTTACTATTTCTCAATGATGTGTGTGGAAACCAGTTTTGAAAAAAACAGCTTTTGAAAAAATAAAAAGAAATTTAAAAAAATCACCAGTTTTGAAAAAAAAAATCACTGTTTTTGAAAAAAAAAAAACAGCTTTTGAAAATAAATTTACCACTTTTGAAAAACAAATTCTAACCATATTTGAAAAAAAAATTACCACTTTTGAAATAAATTGTTTTTTTTTCAAAACTGGAACTTTTTTTCAAAACTGGAGAAAATTAATGGAAAATAGTTCTTTTTTAGTTTCAAACTTTTTACCAATCTTCAGCCTTCAAAACCGGATGTCACCTGGTGCCGACTTGAAACTGTCTGACCTGTGCAGGATGCTGGGTGTCGACTATACAGTTGACAGAAGATATCTGCATTGTTTTGTACGACATCAAAGAACCGCCACCTCTTCTATTACTAACTCGTTAAAACAAGCTACTAACTTGTTAAAACAAGTTATTAACTTGCTACTAACTTGTTAAAACAAGTTATTAACTTCTTTAAACAATTTATTAACTTGTATACAAGTTTACCAACTTGTTTAAACGTGTTAGTAATATGGTTTGATGCCACAGTTTTTATGCTCCACTAGGGGTCTGACCAACCTGGGTGTGGAGGCACATTACACAGTATACGCATGCCGCTTATGAACTGTATGTAAGGCGAGGACAGTTGTACTACAACATTGTACCATAACATGGGGTGACTTTGGCTTTGGCCAGTGGAACTAATTCGGTAAGGATATACATGGAAGATATATAATACGCTAATACATCGGGGTACCTGTCAAATTCTCCCATGCACTGTCCGATTTCGGACCACCTTCTGGGACCTATACCTTTGTCGACATGCCTTTTCTGGAGACGTGAGAATAACCATGTTCAAAATGCCCGGGGATGGGAATCAAACTCATATCGAGAAACCGACATGTATGATAAATTAAATATTTTGTGACAAACTCCTTGAAGCGGCGTTTGCCGGCTGTAATGTTTTAATAATTGTCGTGAGTTACACTGGACTAAAAGAGTAATATAATATTATGATGCTAGGGCAGTAAGATGCTCATAATTAAATTGCTATAATTTTTTACAGAAACCCCATGCATCTTGTTAACTTGTAAACGTGATCTTATCCCCGTGGGAACCCCGGGAAGTAAGCAGCACTTGTTTACTGTGGTAAACCAGTTCCGCTTTACTAGTAAAATAGGACCCAGTCACCAATGCTTGGGGTGAAAGTCCTCTAAAATGGGCAACATGTTGATCAACGATTGACTAAACTTGACTTCATCTCCATGTTGTGTCACGATTAGCCATGGTGCATAAATATGTGACGTTAACCACCAACAAACGTGATCTTATTTGGACCATAAAATGTTGTGGTCGCTGATGCGATGGAAGTTTTTCACTTCTTTTTGTTTACATTCTTGTATACAGCAGCCTAGAACCACAACACAATTGTAATTTTCCACACATAGCTAATCTGTTTTACAGATTACTAATCTGTTTAAACAGATTACTAATCTATTTTTACAGTTTACTAACCTGTTTAAACAGATCACTAATATGTTTTTACAGATTAACTAATCTGTATTTACCGATTACTAATCTGTAAAAGCAGATTAGTAATCTGTAATAAACAGACTGGTAATCTGTTTATGCAGATTAGTAATACGTAAAAACAGATTAGTAATCTGTGTAAGTAACATATTAGTAATATGTAAAAACAGATTAGTAATCTGTAAATACAGATTAGTTAATTTGTAAAACTGTTTAGTAATCTGTTTAAACATATTAGAAATCTGTAAAAACAGATTAGTAATCTGTAAAACAGATTAGTAATCTGTAAAACAGATTAGTAATCTGTTTATACAGATTAGTAATCTGTTTATACAGATTAGTAATCTGTGAAAACAGGTTAGTAACTGTAAATACAGAATTGTTAATTTGTAAAAACTGTTTAGTAATCTGTTTAAACAGCTTTGTAATCTGAAAAAACAGAGTAGTAATCTGAAAAAAGAGTAGTAATCTGTAATGACAGATTAGTGATCTGTTTAAACAGATTAGTAATCTCTCAAAAAAAATTTAGGAATCTGTGTAAATTGAAAATGGTCGGGCAGTTCTACGCTTCCGTACTTGTGTACTACTTTGTTTATTTTTTTTAATTATACATTTTAGCTGCCCCTGATGAGTTGCATTTTGATACCATAAATAATATTTTATAAAACACCCAAACGTGGTGCCATTTTTTATATTTTTTTTAACCCAGTTGTGTTTTATACGGAAGCATACACTATAAGTTAGAAAAAAGTAAAATAATTTTTTTTTTTAAATAATTGGGTCTGTCAACTAGAAAAACTAAAACTAGCATTAGGTAAAGATTTTCAAAATTGGATTGTGTCGTACGGAACTGTCTGAAACAAATAGAAAAACTCACTTTACTTTTGAAGGCAGTTGCGCCACCTTGAAGATCTTCTACAGTGGGCAAGTAGGGGACATGCTCGCTATGAAGAGGTGGGGTGGGTGGAATATTATATCATAAAATTCTTATGCGACGAGCAATCCTAGGTGGTCTGCTCGAGGATTTTTTTGTCGGAGAGGCGGAGATTCAGTTTTCTCATTTGGGAGAAGAAGCGTGTCTCTCCTCAACCAAATTTTCAGACCGTCAAAAGTAAAAAAACTCCACCCATATTTGTGAGAAACAGGTTTATATATGACTCTTTGACAGTTGCTGCTGAAAGTGTCGTAAAAAACCAATAACTAAATAAATAAATAAATAAATAGTTTTGCATTAAATAAAAAGGTTTTAGTATATACGAAGGAGTTTTTGTACATACGAAAGTGCTTTCCTATGTACGAAAGAGTTTTTGTTTAAACGAAACAATATGTTTCGTACTTTTCCGTACTTTTATCCCACACACTTGCATATTTTATCATAAAATAACTACATGATATTCATATTCGATTGCCAAGGCAATATCGCCCAGGGGTGCTTGCACTGGGGCGATTATGGCATGGATCAGCAATAGGATATCACCAGGATTGACCCGACAGATACACTGCAAAAAACAAAGGTTTGTTTTAGAACCAAAACTGGTTCTATTTTGTCCCGGAGATGGAACAAGTTTAGTTTAAACAGTATTTATTTCAAATCAAATAAATTCACAAAGATTAACATTAAGTATTAACAGAATAATACTTGAACTGAAGTAGATTTAGCAGTGAGCTTGGAGCTCATATAAGTCGCTAAACATTTTGAAACAAATCAGATATAAATAGCTGGTATATTGGTTCTACATGGAACCAAAATTGGTTCGATATCCCAACTGTTCATATCTGCTTCGCTTAATAATGATTTGAGATGACCTTGTATAAGCTCTAAACTTACTGCTGAAACGCCCTCAGTTTATGTTTAATTCTGTTAATATTTAATGTCAATCTTTGTAAATTTATATTTGATTTGAAATAAATACTGTTTCAACTAAACTCGTTTCCTCTATGGGGCAAGATAAAATCCGTTTTGCCTCTAAAAGAACCTTTATTTTTAGCTCACCTGAGCGAAGCTCAATTGGAGCTTTACTGATCACTTTCCGTCCGTCGTCCATCCGTCCATCTGCCATAAACTTTACATTATCGACTTCTCACAAACTACTGGACCATATTGAACCAAATGTGGTGTGCATATTCGTTATCATATTCCAATCCATGTTTGTTCAAATGAATTTGACACACCCACAGTGGGCACCACAAGGGCATAACTCTGATAGCACCCATACATTTTTGTCAAAAATAAAAAAAAGCTTCTTCTCCAGAACCATCAATTGGAATCTTTCGATATTTGGTACACGACATTTCTAGGAGGGTCTGATTCCAGTTTATTCAAATCAAGTCTCTGGGTTTATATTTGGGCTCCCCATTGGAGCCCAAAGTTTAACTTAGTGCAAAATGGGGACATTTGAAAAATCTTCTGAAGATCCACCAGTCAGAATCCTTGCTTTTATATTAGGTTTACAACATCTCTGGAGGAGTCAGATTCAAGTTTGTACAAATTGAGTCCCTGGGTTCAATTCAGGTGAGCGATTTAAGGCCCCTTGGGGCCTCTTGTTTACAATGTATGCAATCCCACTGGTGCTTGATATAACACATCAACTCGAGTATTTTAACTGGTACTGCTGTTTTAACTGTTACCTTTGTAATCATGTTTTGTTTAATAAAATCTATTTTTTGAAGTACAATTATCCTGCTTTATTACAGTTTTCGAACTAGAACTGGACTCATGGTTTTACACGTGGGTAACCAGTGTGGAAATATTACTCAGCATGTTGTTTTTTTCTTGATTTTGGGCAATAACTAGTGACTTGTTGCTTCTCGTAGATTTAAGGGTGGGGAGTATAATAGGGAGTGCATGCATGCGGGAGGGGGAGGGGCAGGGGGTGTTTATCCAAAGGAATTTCTTTACGGTTTGTGGAGCAGCACGAGGCAATGTACCCCACCGCGAGAGCTGGAGGCACGAAGCCAGCCTTACAGGGTCTGGCAGTGTGGGGTCTCCTCCTAAAAACGTTTTGTTTTAAATGGGGAATGCTAAATATGCGATTTCTTGCTGGTTCAATGATGAAACAAGAGTCGCCATATGGTGAGTGCGAAATTCGGAAGATTCGGGGCAGTTTAGTGTTGAAGAGGAATCAACTTCCGAACAATTCAGTAATTGCGATATTCAGTTGAACCCCCTGGATAAACGTTTCCTAAACCTTAGCTGCTCCTTTCCTATTCTTAAACGGAATTCGCTCGTGGTGGACAATTGCAAAGCGGGGCACCACTGAACCCCTTGTACTGATGTCGTTGCCGGTTTTCCTTTAGGTTCTTTAAACAGTTTGACGATGGTTAGTAGTATAGATATACTAATCATACCTCATTGCTCGGACCCTCCTGACCCCAACCCCAGGACACTGATCCCGGGGTCGAGAACCCGGACATCCGATCTTGGAGGCCAAATCTGTCAGGCCTCCCTGCCCCGCTCCCCTATTCACTCTAGGCCTAGGCTATTTATAGCCCAATACTTCAACATTTAAGCGTCCCCTTCCCATATCTAAAGCCCTTGCCTTCCCAGCCCCAAAGACCGTATAAACGGCCCAAGCTGCTTACAGCTCAACATGCATTTAGGCTTTCCCCACATTGTTGTGACTTTTCCTGTATGTAGGCCTCCTATAGGCTGTCCATCCCGATCAAAACTCTCCCAAGGCGAGCACAAAGCTGAGGGCCCTTAAACTGAGGCGTTTCTATGGGCCCAAAATACTAAGAAAGAACAGAGAGTTCCCCCACCCGTTGAAAGAAAAAAAACTGTATTTCTTTGTTTTGGTGTCTCTCAAATAAAATGTTGTCAAGGACATGTACATGTTAATAGATAAGAGGCTTATGTACTAAGGCTCTTAATTTGAAAACTACCTTGTATTTGTTTGTACATATCAAAGATATAAAGATAGGATAGAAGAACCTTGTCCTTGTTTAGGTTTGTAACAGGCTTATGATAAAGAACATCTGACCCATTTCCTTTGTCTGGATATTGCACAGATAAAGGTGATTAGGAAAGAGAACACCTGGTCTTTGTTCAGGTTTGAAAGAAGATTATGATAGTGTCACGCAAGTTGTCTAGTGTGAATAGAGGATTAAGTACAAAGCAAAGGCTTTATGATAAAAGTTCTCTTTGTTCAGACAGATAAATGGATTAAGATAGAGAACACCTGGTCAATTTTAGCTCACCTGAGCGAAGCTCAAGGGGAGCTTTACTAATCGCTTTCCGTCCATCGTCCGTCCGTCGTCCGGCGTAAACTTTACAAAACCAACTTCTCCAAAGAAACCACTGGCCCAATATTTTTCAAATGTTGGGTAAATGTTTATTACCTAATGTCAATTCAGATTTGTTCAAATGAAGTTGCCCCTCCTCCTGGGTGGGGCCACGTCCCCAAGGGGCACCAAAATCTTTGAAAATCTTCTTCTCATGAACCAGCAGCAGCAGAGACTTGATATTTGGTATGCAGCTTCCTTTTGAGGTATAGAATCAAGTTTGTTCAAGAGAAGTTTGTCGGGCATTATTTGCCTTCGTTATGGGAGGGGCAAAAATTTTGGCCACGCCTAAAATTTCTATTTTCTGAACCGTGAGGTCGATTTGAACCAAATTTGATATGAGATGATAATGGGTCATAAGTAGTTGATTGATGCAGAAAAATTTTTTCTCATTGCCCCGTGGGAACCTCGGGAGCTAAAAAAGGAAAAACCTTAAAACTGCCATATCTCCAAAACTACACGGCACAGAGAATTCTTATTTTGTATAAAGCTTACTTTTATCCAGTAGAATAGAATGGTTAAAAAAAAATCCCTATCGGTTTGATCACAAGGTACTTTTTGCAGGACTTTGAAAAAGTGCTGAGTCAGCACTTTTTAACACTGTAGGCAATGGGAAAAACATTAAAAAATCTTCTTCTCCAGATCCAGCAGGCAGAATCTTTTGATATTTGGTATGCAACTTTGTAGGGTGGATCTGATTCAAGTTTGTTCAAATCGGCCCCCTGGGTTCATATTTGGGCTCAGTATAGGAGCCCGATTTCGAACTTAGTACATTTCAGACAAATTTCTTAAAAAATCTTCTTCTCCAGATCCAGCAGGCAGAATCTTTTCATATTTGATATGCAACATTGTGTGTGGATCTGATTCAAGTTTGTTCCAATCGGCTCCCTGGATTCATATTTGGGCTCAGAATAGGAGCCCAAATTTGAACTTAGTGCATTTCAGGCAAATTTCTTAAAAAATCTTCTTCTCCAGATCCAGCAGGCAGAATCTTTTGATATTTGGTATGCAACATTGTGGGGTGGATCTGATTCAAGATTGTTCAAATTGGCTCCCTTGATTCATATTTGGGCTCACTATGGAAGCTTGAATTCGAACTTAGTGCATTTCAGGCAAATTTCTTCAAAAATCTTCTCCAGATCCAGCAGGCAGAATCTTTTCATATATGATATGCAACATTGTGTGTGGATCTGATTCAAGTTTGTTCCAATCGGCTCCCTGGATTCATATTTGGGCTCAGAATAGGAGCCCAAATTTGAACTTAGTGCATTTCAGGCAAATTTCTTTGAAAATCTTCTTCTCAAGATTCAGCGGGCAGAATCTTTTGATATTGGGTATGCATCATGCTTAGGGGGGTGAGATTCAAGTTTGTTCAAGCCAAGTCCCTGGGTTCATATTTGGGCTCACTGTGGTAGCCCGAATTATAACTTAGTTCAATATGAGGAATATTCTTTAAAAATCTTTTTTTTTTAGATCCACTGGTTAAAATCTTTGGATATTTGGTATAAGCTTTTCTTAGGAGGAGCAGATGCAACTTGTTGAAATCAATTCTCTGGGTTGATATATAGGCTACCATGTCAGGTGAGCACACTCAGGCCCCTTGGGGCCTCTTGTTAGGTTTGTAAGAAGATTATGGTATGAACCATCTGGCATGCTTATACAGCTGTTTGCTTATGTCATCGATAAGATAGTGCCACGTGCCATGTTTGTGATAACCCAGTAAGATTGTGGTTTTATCTGATTGGTCAAAACAGGTATTCAGTGATAGCATGACGGTGTCTGATTGGCCAAACAGTTGTCTAATCAGATCATAGCATACATCTGTATTTGCTACATGACCATTGGATAAGAGTGGTGTAAGATAATCCCACGAAGGCATTATCAGATTGGCCAAAACAACTATTCAATCAGCTCATGCCAGCAGGATTTTCAACTTGGCCAATAGATAAGTGAACTGTTGTGGTGTGACAAGAAAAGGTAATCGAGACTCTAAATTTTTATCATTCTTTCAAAATAAATTTCACAGGCAGATAAAATAGTATTAGGTGAGTTATTCCCTTTATTCAAAATGCAAACATCTTTCAAAGCCCTGTAAAAACCGAGAATCCATTTCTTGTGTCTAGTTGTAGAATCCCCTTTCTCAAACCTCATTTCACGGAACCCCATTTTTTTGCATCCCCCACCACCACCACAACCACCACCAGAATCTAATTGGGGTGCTAAATTGGGTGTTTGACCTAAAATGGGGTGCTGAAGGAGGTGCTTGTTCTGCAATAAGGTGTTAAAATGGGCACCAAAGGCAAGCCTGTTCTAGGATTGGGTGCCAAAAGAGATTCCACGGAACATGAGTTGTCATAGGTATCCCAAAATACCCGTATGTGATTACGTGTGCATCGGCTTTAAAGCACATTGTGCACTTATACTTAATCACATACGGGTATTTGGGAATATAATCACCACCACAATTGATAGTACCATCACAGCCACTACCCTCTAGTAGTGCCATCATAACCCCCACCACTAAGGATATCATAACAACCACTAGTGGTACCATTACCGCAACCAATGGTAGTGCCACCATGATCGACACCACTAGTTGTGTCATCGCCACCATTACCAGTTACACCACCACTACCACCATTTGTACAAACACCACTATCACCACTAACACAAATAATTGTACCACCCTCGCCAGTAGTACTACTACCACCAATAGTGGTACAACTACCAATACCACTCCTGCTAGCTTATTAGAACAATATGCTTAACTTGTTTAAACGAGTAAATAACTTGTTCAAACAAGTTAGCTACGTTGTTTAAACAAGTTACTTATTGTAGTTTAAACAAGGTAGCAACTTGTTTATTCAAATTAGCGGACTTGTTCAATCAAGTTACTAACTTGTTCAAAGAAGTTAGCTAACTGACCAATCACAGATACCAGTTTATGATTAGCTCAACTTTGGCGAAGCCAAATTTGAGCTTATGCCATGGCCAATCGTCCGTCGTCCGTTCTTGCCGTCTGGCCGTCAACAATTCAATACGGCTCGGGCTAGAGGCCGTATTTATGAACTGATCTTTACGAAACTTCTTGGGTACCTTTGTTATGACCGTGGAATGAGAACGAGTGTTTTTGGGTCCGGTCCGAAATTCAAGATGGCTGCCAGCTGCCATTTTGTACCGACGATGCAGAAATCTGTTTTTTGCACAGAACTTCCATATGAAAGCGCTGATTTGAATAATTTTTTGTATGTATGTTTAGTACCATGGGATACATCACATATAATACGGGTTTTTTTCTCGTACGTAAATTATGCAAATTAGACTAACTTTGATGTATTTAGTGTTACTTTCAGCACTGTCAGTGCAAATGCCAATACGGCTCGGGCTAGAGGCCGCATTTATGAACCAATCTTTACAAAACTTCTTGGGTACCTTTGGTATCAACGTGGGATGAGAACGAGTGTTTTTGGGTTCGGTCCAAAATTCAAGATGGCCGCTGGCAGTCATTTTGTTAAAAATTAGGGGCAATCAGATTTTTGCGCAGAACTTCCACATGAAGGCTCTGATTTGAATAATTTTTTGTGTGAATGTTTAGTACCATGGGATACATCACATATAATACGGGTTTTTTTCTCGTGCAGAAATTATGCAAATTAGATGAACTTTGATTTTTTCAGTGCTACTTACAGTAAGTACACATGTCAATACAGCTCGGGCTAGAGGCTGTATTTATCAACCGATCTTCACGAAACTTCTTGGGTACCTCTGCTATCACCTTGGGATGAGAACGAGTGTTTCTGAGTGCGGTCCGAAATTCAAGATGGCTTCCAGTGGCCATTTTGTACTGAAATTAGGTCTAATCAGTTTTTTGTACACAACTTCTATACGGCTCAGGCTAGAGGCCGTATTTATGAACCGATCTTTACAAAACTTCTTGGGTACCTTTGTTACCACCGTGGGATGAGAATGGGTGTTTTCGGGTGTGGTCCAAAATTCAACATGGCCACCAGCAACCAAAATTAGTGCAATCAATCTTTTGTACAGAACTTCTGTATGAAAGTTCTCATTTGAATAAATTTGTGTATGAATGTTTAGTAAAATGGAATACATCACATACAGTACGGTTTTTTTTCTCGTGCAGAAATTATGCAAATTAGATGAATTTTGATTTATTTAGTGCTACTTACACACTGTAAGTGCACATGTCAATACGGCTCGGGCTAGAGGCTGTATTTATCAACCGATCTTCACAAAACTTCTTGGGTACCTTTGTTATCACCTTGGGACGAGAACAAGTGTTTCTGAGTGCGGTCCAAAATTCAAGATGGCTGCCAGTGGCCATTTAGTACCGAAATTAGGTCCAATCAGTTTTTTGTCACAACTTCTATACAGCTCGTATTTATGAACTGATCTTCACGAAACTTCTTGGGTACCTTTGTTTTCACCTTGGGACAGGAATGAGTGTGTTTTGGGGTGCCTTTGTTATCACTGTGCTATGAGAACAAATATTTTGGGGTTCAGTCAGACCCACTCTGTGACTCAAAGATTTCTTTTCTAGTTTAGCACCCACCTTTACAATACTTTACCTATACATTTGTTGCAGACTACGGTCAGTATTTATGGACAGGCTGTTACAATACTTTATATGTACCTTTGTTATCAGGTCATTACATAGATGTTTGTCATTGCTATGTCACATACTATACATGTACATGTCTTGACAAGTTGAGCTACAGTGTCATTGACACTTTCATTTTATCTTTCCCATTCGTTATTACTCTATTCACAATTGATAGAGCAAAGATGGGAGTGTTTGGGCATCATGTCCACTTATTGCTACCCTGTGATAACAGCAGGCTTCCATGGAAAGCACAAACTAAGTATAATAGGTGCCTGGGCTATCATTAGCGTGGGTTTCGTTTGGAGGAATTATGTGCCTGTACGACAAAGATTATGTGACACTGTTACACTAATCGCGAATGGCCAGTGCATGTCCAAAAACCGACTTGACACCCAACTGTACACATGAGCTCCAAAACGTCCACATTCCAGACTTTTCCTTGAGAAGTACAGAGGCTATAATTTGAGCGCCTGGTGCACTCCAAAACAACTGAAAATACTTTACTACAAACCTGACCAACTGACATGTAGAGCTACGCGCTATCCAACCCCAATGAGTGCTATCAACGATAAGGGTCTGTGAAAGGTTAGGGTTATTTTGGTGTCATCGTTGGGTCGTAGTTTGATATTTTCAATTGAGCTTTAACAACAGTTTCAACAAAATGAGTCATATCGTGTCGGGCAATTTTGCGGAGGTAGGATGAGCCGAACAAACAGGAAAGATCCGCCCAGTGGCAGCAAGCTATCGTGAAGCTTTACTAGCCCGACAAAAGCATGCCGCTTATCAGTGGTTGAAGACGAGTACGCCATCTACGTGTTGTACCACTCATTAACCAACGTCACTGTAACCCATCCTGGGCAGTTGAGTATCTCACCGAATGACACAACGTAGATGACGAATCGCAGGATCAAATCGTTCCTTAATGGTATTTATTTTTTTATTGGTGTTCACGGTCACATTTCTGCATACTGACTAATCGTGACCACCACATGGAGATAAAGTCAAGGTTCGTCAACCGATTATACTCAGGTTGTTCATTTTAGAGGACGTCCACCCCAAGTAACCTTATTTTAAAACGCTAGCAACTTTTTATGCCCCCGGCTGATTTCGTCAAATAAATTTTGCTATGCTTGTACCTTAACATGGGGGAATGGATCTTACAGCAGAATTAATAATTTTGCCGAAGGATTTACTGAGTTATTTGCCCTTGTTTAACTTAGGGGATTATTATTCAAAAATGTGTCCGTCCAACATATTTGCTGCTGTGGCACTGTCATTATTTGTTGAATTCAAATAATGTTTGCCATACTTATACCTCAATATGTGGGAACGGATCCTGAAACGGAATTAACATCTTCGCATAAACATTTACATAGTTATTTGCCCTTGTTTAACTTAGGAGATGAGAGTAAAATGTGTCCGCCCAACATATTTGCTGTCATCATATGTTGGATTTAAATAATTATTTCCCCGAAAAATAATTTCGGGGGAATGTAGTCGTGGCGTCGTCTTTCTGTCAGTCAATACGTCTGAGCTAACGAAATGGGTTTAAGTGTTAAGACGTAAGTACGGAAGGGGTTTATGTCTGCCCTGGCTGTTTTTCAGTTTATGTGGCTATTTTTAGCTCATCTTGACAAAGTCAAGCTGGGCTAATCTCATCGCTTCCCGTCCGTCCTCCGGCATCCATCATCACCATGTTTTGGTCTTCTCCTCCAAAGCCACTGGGCCAATTCAAGTGAAAGTTTGTGTGAGTGATGGTCCCAAAGGAGCATTTCATTTTTGTTCAACTCAGCATGCCCAGCCCCATAGGGAGGGAGTGGGGGAAAATGCTCCAAAATATTTTTAAAATCTTCTCAAGAACCAGTGTGTACAATGACTTGATATTTGCTATGGAGCTTCCATATGAGGTGTAGAATCAAGTTTGTTCAAACGAAGTTCGTGAAGTAATATTTGGCTTTGTAATAGGAGGGGTAAGATTTTTGGCCCTGCCCAAAATTTCTATTTTCTGAACCGATGGTCCGGTATGAACCAAATTTGGTTTGTTGTAGTATTGGGTCATAAGTACTTGACCCATGCAAAAAAAAAAATTTCCCGCATCCCCATGGGAACCCTGGGAGCTAAAAATAGAAATATTTTCAAACGCCCATATTTCCCAAACCCCACGGAACAGAGAGCTTTTATTTGGTATGAAGTATCCTTATGACCAGTAGAATTGAATGGTAAAAAAAAATTGCCATCGGTTATGTTAGGGTGTTCTGTAATGGGCATCGAAAAAATGCTGAGTCAGCATATTTGTATAAATTTAAAAAAATCTTTTCTCCAGAACCAATCATCAGAATCTTTTGATATTTGGTATACAGCATTCATAGGGGGGTCAGATAAAAGTTTGTTGAAATAAAGCTCATTGGTTCATATTTGGGCTCTCCACAGGAGCCCGAAGTTTTAACATAGGGTAATATGGGGAATATTCTTTAAAAATCTTCTTCTTCAGAACCACCAGTCAGAATCTTTTAATATTTGATATACATCATTGTTATGAGGGTCAGATTCTAGATTGTTCAAACCAAGTCCCTAGATTAATATTTGGGCTTCCTATGGAAGCCCAAATTTTATCTTTGTTCAATATGGAGGGTAATTTAAAAAAATCTTCTTCAGATCCATCAGTCAGAATGCTTTGATATTTGGTATGCAACATCTCTATGGGCGTCAGATTCAAGTTTGTTCAAATCAGATCCCTAGGTATATATTTGGGCTCACTATGGTAGCCCAAATTTTTACTTAGTGCAATATGAGAAAATTTCTTTAAAAATCTTCTTCTTCAGATCCACCAGTCGGAATGCTTTTATATTTGGTATACAACATCTCTAGGGGGGTCAGATTCTAGGTTGTTCAATTCGAGTGCCTAGGTTAATATTTGGGCTCCATATGGGAACATGAAATTTAACTTAGTACAATATGAGGGAATTTCTTCAAAAATCTTCTTCTTCAGATTCACTTGTCAGAATGCTTTCACATTTGGTATACAACATCTCTAGGGGGGTCAGATTCAAGTTTGTTCAAATCGGATCCATAGGTCAATATTTGGGCTCGCTATGGTAGCCCAAATTTGAACTTAGTGCAATTCGAAGAAATTTCTTTACAATTTCTCTTCTTCAGATCCAACAGTCAGAATGCTTTCATATTCGATACACAACATCTCTAGGGAAGTCAGATTTAACTGTTTTCAAATCAAGAGCCTGGGTTAATATTTGGGCTCTCTATGGGAGTCGGAATTGGCCATTTTGCTGAAGAATTAAAAATTTTGTATTCAGTACCTTCTAGAGGTACTAAGATTAATCCACATAGGTTGTATCAAGGGGCTTCATAGGGGAGCTCTACATTTTACTTATGATCAACTGAAGAAAAGGCATGATGCCCAGATTATTTTTGTCACTCCTGAGGGACTCAAGGATTGGCAGTGTAGTCTATGGAGATGGCTTGCTTAATGTAAACTCATTCTTGGACTCTGTTTAAATTGTGTTCTGTACAAGATGAGCGCTTCAGGCCCCGTGGGGCCTCTTGTTGGCTTATGTGACTTAAATTTATGATCCTGGGGGGTGGGGGGAGGGGGGGTAGGGGTTAGGGTCAGTAGTAGGGTAGGGTTAGGGTTAGCTACCACCTGAAAATTTCCTAAAAATCACTTTTTTGACTATTTGGACATGTTTTTTAGAATAAACACATAAATTTAAACACATAAACCTAATTCCGTCTGTCCGTCTGTCTGTAGACGGAATTCATGTCCGGCAAAAAGTTTGAAACTAAAAAAGAACTATTTTCCATTAATTTTCTCCAGTTTTGAAAAAAAATAACCACTTTTGATAAAAAAAATTCCAGTTTTGAAAAAATAACCAGTTTTGAAAAAGAAATAATCAGTTTTGAAAAAAAGTTCCAGTTTTGAAAAAACGACAATTTATTTCAAAAGTGGTAATTTTTTTTTCAAATGTGGTTAGAATTTGTTTTTCAAAAGTGGTAAATTTATTTTCAAAAGCTGGGTTTTTTTTTCAAAAACGTTGATTTTTTTTTCAAAACTGGTGATTTTTTAAAAAAAAAATTTTATTTTTTCAAAAGCTGTTTTTTTTTTCAAAACTGGTTTCTACAGATGTGTGTCCTTGCTTGACACAGCTAATTGTGGTACACTTTAGTTAGATGTAAATATGAGTACATAAGATTAACATTTGTTCAAATGGTGACTCACAGTCAGGGTGAGCTATAGTAATCACTCACCATTTGTTGTCCGTCTTACGTCATCTGTCATCCATGAACATGGTGTTTGCGACATCTCCAAAACTGCTGGACTCATTTCAGTTAACTTTGAGGTGATTGTTCTGACATTGCATATTGATTTTGTTCAAATCAACTTGTCAAATCTTTTTCTTGAGCTGAGTGGTCCAGTATAGTGTGGGGATGGGTACTGAGTACAGAGATGGAAATTTATTTCACAGCTGTTACTGCAATTTTGTGCTGTAACTGGACAAACTTGTTATCACTATGACTTACAAAGGGTCAAGCGTCATTGACTACCTGCTCTGTACAATCGACTTCGCCAAATGTTTGACCGATTTTACAGTGGTTGATTTCAATGAATTGTTCTCCGATGTTCATTGTCCAATTGTTTTGGCAGCTAAATTGGATGTTAATCAAACAAATGATGACAAGTGTTGTACAAAGATGTTAACGGGACAACCTAGCGGCTCTTTAAATAATAATGTGGTGATTGAAGGAAGTGAAAATACACTCGTACAATCGGGACGAGAACCATTCATCGGCAAATGGGACCCTAAAAAGGCTGAAATATTCCAAGAAAATATCCCAGGAGAGCATGTAACTCATTTGGAAAATAAGCTCACGTCTCTGGAACTGTCTGTGACATCCGCTTGGATCACATAAATGCAATAAACAGAGAGCTATGTTTCCTGTTTGTAGAGGCCGGAAAAAAGACCCTGGGTCTTATGAAATATAAAAATAAATTGGAAGAACCTAAACGTAGGTGAAAAAAAAAAAATTACAAAACCCTGGTTTACAAAAGAAAACTTTGATGCAAGGAAAGACGAGCCATGCGAATATTTAAAACTACCCTAAGCCCAGAGAATAAAACAAGCCTATTATTTCAGAGACTAAAATATAAATTCTCCCTTAGAAAAAGCAGTATCCATTATAACTCCCAACTACGAGATAAGCTGCATGCCTTTAAAACAGTAAATGCAAAGGAATTCTGCAAGATCAGTAAATTACTTAATGAAAAGGATAATTCAAATAAAATGCCATCCTTAGGCGAGTTCTATGAATACTATAAACACCTGGATGGTAATGAACTGACGGATATGCCCGATGATATTGACGAAAAAGCCCTACCAACACTTTCTCTTCCGCCCTTAAACAAAGCAATTTTAAATGACCCAATCAGTTTGGAGGAGATCGCACGAGCGGTTAAAAGATTAAAAAATGGAAAGTCTCCAGGAATAGATAAAATAAGTAACGAATATATAAAAAGTACATTCCCTAGATGTAAATACATATATCTTAAACTGTTTAACGTAATTTTGGACACAGGTTTAATTCCAGAAGATTGGACCACAGGGATCATTAGACCGATTTTTATGTGTACCCATACTATGTATGGTACACATAATGCCGTCATCCGGGGTGGCCATCCGTTGTTCGTCCATCCTTTGTCCGTCCGTCTGTCTGTCTGTCTGTCTGTCTGTCCATCCGTCCGGCGTCCGTATCCATTTCTTTGTCATTCGATAACTTGAAAAATTTTGCTTGGATTGTCAAGTTACTTTTTATTTGTGTTCAGGTTACTGATGTGCCGAGCTGTGTAGTTTTTGGTGTAAATCTGATAATTTGATCCTGAGATATTAACCCTTTATCCTTCAAATTGAAAATTCCTCCAATCCCTTTGGCATTCAATAACTTGAAAAATATTGCTTGGATTGTCTAGTTACTTTATATTTGGGTTCAGGTTACTGATTTGCCGAGCTGTATAGTTTTTGGTGTAAATCTGATGATTTGATCCCGAGATATTAACCCTTTCTCCTTCAAATTGAAAATTCCTCCAATCCCTTTGGCATTCGATAACTTGAAAAATATTGCTTGGATTGTCAAGTTACTTTATATTTGTGTTCAGGTTACTGATGTGCCGAGCTGTATAGTTTTTTTTTTTGTCCGTCCGTCTGTCCATCCATTGCTTGGCTTGTCAAGTTACTTTATATTTGTGTTCAGGTTACTGATGTGCCGAGCTGTATAGTTTTTGGTGTAAATCTGATAATTTGATCCTGAGATATTAACCCGTTATCCTTCAAATTGAAAATTCCTCCAATCCCTTTGGCATTCGATAACTTGAAAAATATTGCTTGGATTGTCAAGTTACTTTATATTTGTGTTCAGGTTACTGATGAGCCGAGCTGTATAGTTTTTGGTGTAAATCTGTTTGATCCTGAGATATTAACCCTTTATCCTTCAAATTGAAAATTCCTCCAATCCCTTTGGCATTCGATAACTTGAAAAATATTGCTTGGATTATCAGGTTACTTTATATTTGTGTTCAGGTTACTGATGTGCCGAGCTGTATAGTTTTTGGTGTAAATCTGATAATTTGATCCTGAGATATTAACCTTTATCCTTCAAATTGAAAATTCCTCCAATCACTTTGGCATTCAATAACTTGAAAAATATCGCTTGGATTGTCTAGTTACTTTATATTTGGGTTCAGGTTTCTGATTTGCCGAGCTGTATAGTTTTTGGTGTAAATCTGATGATTTGATGCCGAGATATTAACCCTTTATCCTTTAAATTGAAAATTCCTCCAATCCCTTTGGCATTCGATAACTTGAAAAATATTGCTTGGATTGTCAAGTTACTTTATATTTGTGTTCAGGTTACTGATGTGCCGAGCTGTATAGTTTTTTTTTGTTTGTCCGTCTGTCCGTCCGTCCGTCCATCCGTCGGTCTGTCCATCTGGCGTCCGTATCCATTTCTTTGTCATTCGATATCTTGAAAAATATTGCTTGGCTTATCAAGTTACTTTATATTTGTGTTCAGGTTACTGATGTGCCGAGCTGTATGGTTTTTGGTGTAAATCTGATAATTTTATCCTGAGATATTAACCTGTTATCCTTCAAATTGAAAATTCCTCCAATCCCTTTGGCATTCGATAACTTGAAAAATATTGCTTGGATTGTAAAGTTACTTTATATTTCTGTTCAGGTTACTGATGTGCCGAGCTGTATAGTTTTTGGTGTAAATCTGTAATTTTGATCCTGAGATATTAACCCTTTATCCTTCAAATTGAAAATTCCTACAGTCCCTTTGGCATTCGATAACTTCAAAAATATTGCTTGGATTGTCAAGTTACGTTATATTTGTGTTCAGGTTCCCCAAACCGTGGCTACCTCACTTTTGAAATTCAGAATGTGCAATCATAGACTCCCGATAGAAACTGGCAGTTGGACACAGGTGGATATTTCCAAGAGAAAATGTACATTATGTGGAGCAGATGTAGGCGATCAATACCATTATATACTTGTATGCAAAGAACTAGAAGAACTAAGCAAACAGTATATAAAGCCCTACTACCACAAACACCCAAACATGTTGAAAATCCAAAACCTTTTTGGCAGTTCAAATACCAAAGAAATTTTTAATTTAGCGAAATTTACTAAAAAATTACAAAGTATCGTTGCCCCTTCCCTTGGCTAACTGCAAAGTTATCAGATGTTACTCCACCGTCTTGCTAAATCCTTATAGTAACCTGCTTCTAGATCACAACCCAACCCAAATATCTGATGTTTAGCCTACAGTAGACCACCCAAAGATGTTAGAGAACTTAATATTTGCAGGTAATCATAGATGCCTTTGTGACATGCCTTTTGACTCCCCCATGAGACGTGCCAATAAACCCGACTCACAGCCGAGGTAAAGGGCCTGGCACACAGACTAACGATAAAAAATGAAGAAAGGAAAAAAAGATCCTATGAGCAAGGTAGCGACAAAAACCGCTTAGAGTTAAGTATAGAAGAATGATCACTGAACCCCATCACTACTGATTGTGGAGTGTGAGAAATGCATCCACAAGTTTGTTTCCACTATTGTGTTTCAAACGGGACAAAAACGTTATCTCCGGCAACTTGTATGGTATATGGAGATTTAATGTCTGGATGTCTCATTTAAACACTTCGCCTGCGGCTCGGTGTTTAAAAACCGGCATCCTGGTATTTAATCTCGATATACTGTTGGGTACTGTTGTCAGAGATAACTTATAGTAACCCACTGGATGATGAGTGGCTTAACAAAACAACTATAGAATTAAATGTGACCCACTGGATGATGAAGGGCTCAACAAAACAAATATATAATTAAATGTAACCCTCTGGGTGATTAAGGGCTCAACAAAACTATGAAATTAAATGTAACCTACTGGATCATGGAAGGGCTCAACAAAACTATATGATTAAATGTAATCCACTGGATGATGAAAGGGCTCAACAAAACAACCATATAATGAAATGTAACTCAATGGAGGTTGAAGGGTTAAAAAAGCAACTACATAATTAAATGTGACCCACTGGATGATGGAAGGGTTAAAGATGCAATTATATAAATAAATGTAACCCACTGGATGATGGAAGGGCTCAACAAAACAACTATATAATTAAATGTTATCCACTGGTTGAGGGAGGGTTAAAAAAAACAACTAATAATAATAATAATAATAATAATAATAATAAATGTAGTTTAAAGCCGAAAATCCTCATAGAGCTCTTGGGCTTAACACACAAAAAAAAACTTTATATATATATATCACTCTGCATTTCCTATTTACTGACTGTCTCCATGTGGATGAATCACAATCAGCGGTCTTCATCGTAAGTTATATATCTGCAGGAACAAATGTGATTTGAGAGCTGATCGGAAAGATGGGAGACTCGGGGATGCTTTCAGCCCACTCGGAAGCAGGTTCCAAAGGAATGGAGCAGCCACCGAAAAGGCCCGATCGCCAGCTGTTGTGAGGTCACCTGGTGCATGGACAAGATTGTGTGATGTTTTCAAACGTAGTGATCTACCGGGTTCGTAACGTGAAACCAAAGTGGACAGATACGGTGGGGCCTCGCCATTTAAGCATTTCCAAGTTAATATGAGAATTTTGAATTCAATGCGTTCCCTCGGAGGCAGCCAGTGCAGATTTTTGAGAATAGGTGTAATGTGGCAGGAACGTTTGGTCATAGTAATTACAGGTGCTGAACATTTTTGTATTGTGGCAATTTTGTCAATGATGCTCTGTTTACAATCAAATAAGAGAGAGTTGCAATAGTCTATGCGACTTGTAATGAAGGCATGGACAAGTTGTTTAGCTGTTGCCCCATAAACCCTGCTGATATTTCAGAGATGATAATACGAAGCCCTGCAGACATGCAAGACATGTTTTCCCGCCGACAGGTTCTCATCCATAAAATATCCGAGGTTGCGTACCGTGGTCGATGGTGAGACAGTACTGTCTTCAATTTTGAGATCGGGCCTTGAGCATTTAGATAACTGATGGCTTAATCCAATGTATATGATTTCAGTTTTATCAGTATTCGGTTTTAAGAAATTTTTCAAGTTTTTCTTTGGCCATTGTATCGGACTGTGGTGTAAAGTGTATGTACAGCTGTGTATCATCCGCGTTGCAATGGAATGACAGGCCATGTCTGCGGATGATATCGCCAAGGGGCAGAACATAAATGACGTATAGAAAGCACTGACCCCTGGGGAACACAAAACTTCAAATGAGGCTGTTTTGAGTTTGAGCCTGTGACAGTTACCCACTGTGTTTGATCTGTCAGGTACGATCGAAACCACTCCAGGGCAGTACTAACTGTACCAAGCCGGGAAGCAAGTCTATTAAGAAGTACGCCGTGGTCGATAGTGTCAAACGCCGCACTGAGATTGAGCAATACCAGACAGGAAACTTGCCATTTACCCATGGAGAGGAGAATGTCGTTCTGCACTCGTAAAAGGGCGGTTTCAGTACTGCAGATTGACCTGTATGCTGACTGAAACTCCTCTGCAAGATTGCAGCTAGATATGTGTTCGTGGATCTGTTTAGCGACTGTACGCTCAATTACTTTGGACAGAAATGAAAGACCAGAAATGGGGCGATAGTTTTTTAAGATTTCAGGATCCAAACCAGGTTTCTTAATGAGAGGCGTGACTAGAGCCTCTTTGATAGATGATGGGAAAACTCCTGATGCTAGCGACTTATTCACAATATCAATGAGCCATGGCATAAGATCAGGAAGACATGATTTTAGTAGTTTTGTAGGAATAACAAAACTATCAATTAAATGTAACCAACTGGATGATGGAAGGGCTCGACAAAACAACTATGTAATTAAATGTAACACACTGGATGATGGAAGGTCTTGACAAAACAACAATGTAATTAAATGTAACACACTGGATGATAAAGAGCTGAACAAAGCAACTATATAATTAAATGTAACAAACTGGATGATGAAAGGCTCAATAAAAGAAATAGATAATTAAATGTGATCCACTGGATTATGAAAGGCTCAACCAAACAACTGTATAATTAGTTGTAACCCGCTGGATGATGAAGGTCTAGAAAACAACTATATAATTAAATGTAACCCACTGGATGATGAGGGGCTCGAGAAAACAACTATATAATTAAATGTAACCCACTGGATGATGAGGGGCTTGAGAAAACAACTATATAATTAAATGTAACCCACTGAATGATGAAGGTCTCTACAAAACAACTATATAATTAAATGTTACCCACTGGATGATGAAAGGCCTCAACAAAACAACTATGTAATTAATTGTAACCCGCTGGATTATGAGGGGCTCGAGAAAACAACTATATAATTAAATGTAACTCACTGGATGATGAGGGGCTCGAGAAAACAACTATATAATTCGATGTAACCCACTGGATGATAAGGGGCTCGAGAAAACAACTATATAATTAAATGTAACCCACTGGATGATGAGGGGCTCGAGAAAACAACTATATAATTAAATGTTACCCACTGGATGATGAAAGGCCTCAACAAAACAACTATATAATTAATTAAATATTACCCACTGGATGATGAAAGAGCTCAACAAAACAACTATATAATTAAATTTAACTCACTGGATAATGGAAGGGCTCAACAAAACAACTATATAATTAAATGTAACCCACTCTATGATGGAAGGGCTTAACAAACCTATATAATTAAATGTAACCCAAATGAATGATGAAGGGTTCAACAAAACAACTATATATTTAAATGTAACCCACTGGATAATGGAAGGGGTCAACAAAACAACTAAATAATTAAATGTAACCCACCGGATAATGGAAGGGTTCAACAAAACTATATAATTAAATGTAACCCAACTGGATGATGAAGGGCTCAACAAGACAACTATCTAATTAAATGTGGCCCTCTGGGTGATGAAGGTGGCTCACTGGTTGATGAATGGCTCAACAAAACAACTGTACAATTAAATGGAATCCACTGGTTGATGAATGGCTCAACAAAACAACTATATAATTAAACATCTCATCTATATTGCTCTATGTCAAGCTTTTGGGCTCTTGGCCTTCTTCAAGGACCGTTGATAAATTTTCAAACTACATCTCTGCACTATACTAAACAACAATCAACATTGAAAAGAAAACTATCACCACAGTTCCGTTAGAACGTTTGACGTGTGCCGATGTTATTCACGACGGGCTGCGTACATCAATGCCAGATTAGCAATATATCTACATTATAGCGGGATTATAATGAAACTACAATGTTCTTGCTGCAGAATCTTAGCAACCAGCCCTTCGTGTAGAAGTACCAGAAGGAAAACTAAATTAAACATCCTATTAAACCCATTAGAGGGAACCAGGAAATAAAAAAAGGGGGGGGGGGGGAGGGGAACACAGGTATATACAGGAGGGGAGGTGGTTAGTGAAGGGCTGAAAAAAGATATGCTGTAGCATATGTACAACCCCTACAGGACAAATTCCGTAATTATCCAATACAGGCCAATACCCCGGCCACAGTACGGTCGCCCACCACCAGTAGCCTCACTGAGACCAGCGGCAGGGGTCCAAATTATGAACCACAAAACAGAGAGTCTAATATTATGTAATAATTACAGTACGACCACCGTGGATGGGGCGAAATCCACCAGTGGGCACCACACCCATGTTTATTATCAAAATACGAACCGCTATGACACCAACCAAAACCTCCATCAGTGAAACACCGGATGATCCTGGCACTTCATGGACGGAAACCACAGCGGTCCTGGCTCCAATTGCGTCTGCGGGCTAAAACCCCACTAGCGGACCCACCCACCCATGACGGCTACACTACAACTTAATATACATTAACTGAGGTAACTATAGGCTAAACTAGGCAGAGGGTAGGGCCACATTTACAAAGTGAAGGGGGCGGGGTAGTAAAATATACCCCCTAACCAAGATGATTACACTCTATATGTGAGTTCCCTAACACAATACACAGACATGGATGTCATCATGACCGGTGACTTGTGTCAGATCCAATGACATCCACATCCGTGTGGCTATAACTACACAATATATATCCTATACAACAGTAAATACTGAAAATTAAATACAGTAGTGTATGCATAACCATGATCGGGGCAAATGACAAATAATCCATTGCAGGATAAACCCTAAACCTCAGTACGACCACCCACCATCCTAGGCCCAACTGGGCTAAAAGCCCAGTTAGGTCCATGGCGGTGAGTGGTCCCACGGAGACCAGCGCTAGGAGGTCTAGTACTAAAGATAAACTAACATGAACTATATCATAAATCCAACAAGATAGCTATCCTAATAACATCTAATAATTAACTACATAGCCACAAGCCGAGGTAATTATAGGCTAAGCTAATTTTGGGCAGGGTACCACATACTCTAGAGGGGTTTCTGGAATAATTTAAACGTCCTAACCGAGGTTTTTATAGTAAGTACTTCTATAAATTACACAAATGTGGACCCCATCATAGTCGGCTCCTTAAGCCGGTCCCAATGACATCCACATTAGTACGGCTAGGACCACCTATGTATATATATTAAAACAGTAAACAACTAAAATTAAATATAGTAGTTCGAGTACAACCCCTACTGGACACGTTACTACATATCCAATACAGGCCACCACCCTAAGCCCCAGCATGATCACCCACCACATCCGGCCCAGTCAGGCTAAACACCCAGCTAGTCCTTAGTGAGCTGTCCCACTGAGACCAGCTGTAGGGGTCCAGAACTGTAGCTAAACTAAAAGTAAATTATATGGAAATAAATCTACAACCAGAATATTATATGTACATAAGTAACTCAATACCTATCACAAATGTGCATACCATCATAACCGGCTTCTTGAGTCGGTTCCTATGATATCCACATGAGTCTAGCTGTAACTACCTGTATATAATACAGCACCCATGTATAAATATATTATTAAAAAACAGTTAAGAACCGAATACATCCTTACAGTTTTGGACATCACTAGAGTGCAGGGAAAACCGAGTGCTACGCAAAAGACCAATAATAGAGAGATGTTACGCTACCGGGACAGAGTTATTGGTCTTGGTGTTAAAGCCATTCCCACTATACGTCCCTCAATGCCGTATCCATATATCCTCTCTAACGAGACGTTCCTGTTTACCCCCCGCTCACCACCTCCATAACAGCTATCTCCACGTCCTCTGTACCATGATGTCCTGCGGAATTGAAATTTGCATACGACGGTTTATCACTATGAAGTCTAATACCTGCGAGATGCTCCTTCAGCCGTTCACTCAAAGAACGCTTGGTTTCCCCAACATATACCGCTGTTCCACATTTCTTGTATCCTAGGCTATACATCATATTATGAGTGTTGCAGGTTATACGTAGCTTTACTTGGAACGATGAAGTTTTATATGTATCGGTAACATCGTGGAGCCAAATTTTCTCACAAACTTTGCATCCATTCATACAGATAGTTACTGGAATATTGTTCGAGCTAGCTATTTTGCAGTGTACCAGCATGTCACAGATGTTCCTATCTCTTATGTAAGCTAGCAAAGGCGGTGAAACAAATACTTTTCTTATTTTTAGCTCACCTGAGCAAAGCTCAAGGTGAGCTTTACTGATCGCTTTCCGTCCGTCCGTCTTCCGTCGTCGTCCGGCGCAAACTTTACAGAACCAACTTCTCCGAAGAAACCACTGGCCAAATATTTTTCAAATGTTGGGTAAATGTTTATTACCTAATGTCAATTCAGATTTGTTCAAATGAAGTTGCCCCTCCTCCTGGGTGGGTCCACGCCCCCAAGGGGCACCAAAATCTTTGAAAATCTTCATCTCATGAACCAGCAGTAGCAGAGACTTGATATTTGGTATGCAGCTTCCTTTTGAGGTATAGAATCAAGTTTGTTCAAGAGAAGTTTGTCGGGCATTATTTGTCTTCGTTATGGGAGGGGCAAAAATTTTGGCCACGCCTAAAATTTCTATTTTCTGAACCGTGAGGTCGATTTGAACCAAATTTGATATGCGATGATAATGGGTCATAAGTAGTTGATTGATGCAAAAAATTTTTTTATCATTGCCCCGTGGGAACCTCGGGAGCTAAAAATAGGAAAAACCTTAAAACTGCCATATCTCCAAAACTACACGGCACAGAGAATTCTTATTTTGTATAAAGCTTACTTTTATCCAGTAGAATTGGATGGTTAAAAAAAATCCCTATCGGTTTGATCACAAGGTTCTTTTTTCAGGACTTTGAAAAAGTGCTGAGTCAGCACTTTTTTACACTGTAGGCAATGGGAAAAACATTAAAAAATTTTCTTCTCCAGATCCAGCAGGCAGAATCTTTTGATATTTGGTATGCAACATTGTAGGGTGGATCTGATTAAAGTTTGTTCAAATTGGCCCCCTGGGTTTATATTTGGGCTCAGTATAGGAGCCCGATTTCGAACTTAGTGCATTTCAGGCAAATTTCTTAAAAAATCTTCTTCTCCAGATCCAGCAGGCAGAATCTTTTGATATTTGGTGTGCAACATTGTGGGGTGGATCTGATTCAAGTTTGTTCAAATCAGCTCCCTAGATTCGTATTTGAGCTCACAAAAGAAGCTCGAATTCGAACTTAGTGCATTTCAGGCAAATTTCTTCAAAAATCTTTTTCTCCAAATGCAGTAGGCAGAATCTTTTCATATTTGGTATGCAACATTGTGGGGTGGATTTGATTCAAATTTGTTCAAATCGGCCCCCTGGATTCATATTTGGACTCACTATAGAAGCCCAAATTTGAACTTAGTGCATTTCAGGCAAATTTATTAAAAAATCTTCTTCTCCAGATCCAGCTGGCAGAATCTTTTGATATTTGGTATGCAACATTGTGGGGTGGATCTGATTCAAGTTTGTTCAAATCGGCTTCCTAGATTCATATTTGGGCTCACTATAGAAGCTCAAATTCAAACTTAGTGCATTTCAGGCAAATTTCTTGAAAAATCTTCTCCAGATCCAGCAAGCAGAATCTTTTGATATTTGGTAAGCAACATTGTGGGGTGGATCTGATTCAAGTTTGTTCAAATCGGCCCCTGGGTTTGTATTTGGGCTCAGTATAGGAGCCCAAATTTGAACTTGATATTTGGTATGCAACATTGTGGGGTGGATCTGATGCAAATGTGTTCAAATCGGCTTCCTAGATTCATATTTGGGCTCACTATAGAAGCTCGAATTCGAACTTAGTGCATTTCCGGCAAATTTCTTAAAAAATTTTCTTCTCCTTAAAACTGCCATATCTCCAAAACTACACGGCACAGAGAATTCTTATTTTGTATAAAGCTTACTTTTATCCAGTAGAATAGAATGGTTAAAAAAAATCCCTATCGGTTTGATCACAAGGTTCTTTTTTCAGGACTTTGAAAAAGTGCTGAGTCAGCACTTTTTAACACTGTAGGCAATGGGAAAAACATTAAAAAATTTTCTTCTCCAGATCCAGCAGGCAGAATCTTTTCATATTTAGTAAGCAACATTGTGGGGTGGATCTGATTCAAGTTTGTTCAAATCGGACCCCTGGGTTTATATTTGGGCTCAATATAGGAGCCCAAATTTGAATTTGGTGCATTTCAGGCAAATTTCTTAAAAAATCTTATTCTCCAGATCCAGCAGGCAGAATCTTTTGATATTTGGTATGCAACATTGTGGGGTGGATCTGATGCAGATTTGTTCAAATCGGCTTCCTAGATTCATATTTGGGCTCACTACAGAAGCTCGAATTCGAACTTAGTGCATTTCAGGCAAATTTTTTTAAAAATCTTCTTCTCCAGATCCAGCAGGCAAAATCTTTTCATATTTGGTAAGCAACATTGTGGGGGGATCTGATTCAAGTTTGTTCAAATTGCCCTGGTTCATATTTGGGCTCAGTATAGGAGCCCAAATTTGAACTTCGTGTATTTCAGGCAAATTTCTTAAAAAATATTCTTCTCAGATCCAGCAGGCAGAATCTTTTGATATTTGGTTTGCAACATTGTGGGTGGATCTGATTCAAATTTGTTCAAATCGACTCCCTAGATTCATATTTGGGTTCACTATAGAAGCTCGAATTCGAACTTAGTGCATTTCAGACAAATTTCTTCAAAAATCTTCTTCTCCAGATCCAGCAGGCAGAATCTTTTCATATTTGGTATGCAACATTGTGGGGTGGATCTGATTCAAGTTTGTTCAAATCGCCCCCCTGGATTCATATTTGGGCTCACTATAGAAGCCTGAATTTGAGCTTAGTGCATTTCAGGCAAATTTCTTTGAAAATCTTCTTCTCAAGATCCAGCAGGCAGAATCTTTTGATATTGGGTATGCACCATGCTTAGGGGGGTGAGATTCAAGTTTCTTCAAGCCAAGTCCCTGGGTTCATATTTGGGCTCAATGTGGTAGCCCAAATTATAACTTAGTTCAAAATGAGGAATTTTCTTTAAAAATCTTCTTCAGATCCAGCAGTTGGAATGTTTTGATATTTGGTATGCAGCATCCTTAGGGGGGTGAGATTCAAGTTTGTTCAAGCCATGTCCCTAGGTCCATATTTGGACTCACTGTGGGAGCCCGAATGATAACTTAGTTCAAAATGAGGAATTTTCTTTAAAAATCTTCTTCTTCAGATCCAGCCGTTGGAATGTTTTGATATTTGGTGTGCAGCATCCTTAGGGGGGTGAGATTCAAGTTTGTTAAAGCCAAGTCCTCATATGTGGGCTCCCTGTGGGAATCTTTGGATATTTGGTATAAGCTTTTCTTAGGAGGAGCAGATGCAACTTGTTGAAATCAATTCTCTGGGTTGATATTTAGGCTACCATGTCAGGTGAGCACCCTCAGGCCCCTTGGGGCCTCTTGTTTCTGACTCACGGAGGACGGGCATGTACTTTCTTGCAGTATGCCTGATGTTGGGTAAAACTGAAGAAAACATTGTTACAAGCGTAACCCCTGTCAGTATTCTTGGTCATATTCTCACCTCTTTGCTGGAGTAGTGAGTCCCTGTGTAATGTGTCCACCTTTTGTTGTTGCCACTCAATGAATTTCCCACTGTAACCTCTCTTCCGCAGTTGGATCTTCAGTTGCTTCTGGTTTCTACGGTAGCAGGGGGGGGGGGGGGGATGAAAAGACTTTTTTGTGGACTGGGGGGCAGCCCATCACCCTCACCAACCCCCTCAGCATCAGGCAGGGGGTGGATTGGCGAATGTACTACTTTTGGGACCCATGGGGAGGGGGTTACCACCCTTGCCAGCCGAGAGGCCATCATACCACTTGGGCACCAGCGTAGATTCACTCTCTACCCCAACACCATGTAGATAAAGAATTGGCCACCCCAAACAGCAGCAGGGATGGCCCACACCCTCGCTGGCCCAGAGGTTCTTTTGCAGTAACTGTCAACTACCTCGGGTTTCATATTCCCAAGCGCTGGTATGCGACACTCGCAAAGAAAATTAGTGCAAAAGAGGAAAACCTTCCACATGCTTATAAGGCTGGTGGCTGGATGTGTAGCTCTGGCAGCCTGCATACAATTACGCATCCTGGAGTGTCACTTATAGTTGTGACCGCTGGTACATTATAGCAAACACCGGCTGATACACTCTAGCAGTATCCGCTGACTCCAGGCTGTGGGTCAAAGCATGTGGCCCATCGGTCTTGGTGACCTAGTCCAGAGCTAGTACGGTCTAGAACTGCGCACCGGGCAGCTGATGGGTTGAACCGCACCACACCTAATGGAGTTAACATACCCACCATGGAATGGCCAATCCCGCTAGCGGCAGATACATAGGGGACCCGCTGTACCCTGTACTTGTTATACAAAACAATTTGTGCTTATATAGGACACTAAAATCTATTCGACACTCTAGTGGTGTTGAAGCGACAGCTGTTTCATTGATAAAAAATATACATGTATGGCGTGACCTGTTTCTTGACAGCGTACAGCACGATCGATGATGATTCACTACTTGTTGGCCTAGTTAAACTCAGTTATGTATATTTAGACACACTCGATTGAATCTATTCAGAGCGAATACTTTTGCCGAGAGGTTTCAGTGTTTCAGTGTAAGACACACACGGTTGCTCCTTTGGACTGATCACCCCAAAAGCCTTCCGTTACAATGCCGGTGCCGGATACAAGGCTGGCGGATTCTACAAGTACAAAAAATATATACGAAATTCATGTGGCTTTAACCCCACCACATAGCTTAGAGACTAACAGTTTTGAAACCAATCACTTGGACATCTTCTCAAAGTATAAACACCCAGATATAAATTTTGGAGCAGTCATCAAGCAATGACGGAGCGTGCCCATGACCTTCTGGCAAAACCAGGTGAACTTCGCTGTATGGTGTGCGACGACAAGGTGCGGGGTCTCAGCTACTGACCACCTGAACCAAACCACAGACTTATTCACTAGAGGTTTCTGGCTATTTCATTTCTATTATCAGACACGCCGGATTTTAGCCAAAATGAAAGTTGCCATACTCCAGGACTATGCATGGTCTAGATATAATAACTCATATGACAGACACGTTTTTGAAAGACTATCAAATGAATTCGGTGTGTCGCCTGATACAGATTGGAGAGAAAAGGGGGATTATAATGATGGGTTGGGCACTTTATACCAAGTTGTTGCATACTACAGCTATCCCCTGACATTACACCCGCCAAGTCGAAGATACGACCACACAGTCACATTCACCGAACGCTCAGGGCACGGGCATACTCATGCAGACTTTATCAGACAAGTGCAAGCAGATTTTAATACGTTTATAGTTGACGAGGCAAACAGGTTTACAAGGGCAGGGGTCGAAAGAATCAATGAGTCCATTAGGACATACGTCTGGGCAATAATTGGGTCCCAGGCTCAGACCCATTCATCGATCCTTGGAACGGTTACAGCGTTCAACGTCCAAAAGCAGTTTGAGGTGAATGTGGAAGATGCCATTGCCTGCCTAGTGGACCTGGAGAATGGAATTAAATGCTATCAAGGCGTGTTGTCTCACTCCAAGTCAAAAACAGATTATGTATCCGGTCGAGGCCCCTACCTGGCACCTTCTGAAATGCAACTAGGTGGCCTTTCACACGGCCTCGTGGGGTATAACAACGAGATCGTTATTGCGAAGGGACTAAATACAAACACTGCAGCAACCCCACCTGTCGTGTCTATGGGGGAGACGAGACTGGTCAAGCCGCCGGCCGGCCTGACGGCTTTTGATGCACCTACTGTGAAAGCGGGAACCCATAGCTGATCTGCTGAGTCAGGAGCTGCGGCAGCACGCCAGCTTGATGATGAGAAAACCGCCGTTATTGTGGGTGGGGTTACAGTTGGCTTACTCGCGCTTCGGTTTCTTCGATGATAGCCACTGACGAGCCGTCACAAGAAGCAGACCCCGGCAGCAAGAACCATGGCCCACAGGTTTTCGGCCACCCGGCCTACAGTTTTTGTGAGTAGCTTCAGCAACTACAAAACAATGGAACTTATAATTCCAGGTAGCGCAGCTGCCGCCTTCCCAGCTAGCTTGGCCAGGATGCGCCCAAGAGCCTGTAGGTGCTTTTTCACCCACTCTTTGAGGCCACCCTTATCAGATGGTGGTGGAGCGGGAGTGGGGGTACTTCCACCCCCGCCGGTCAGCGCAAGTACTAGGGTCGAGATTGCCATCCCAATCACTGTGAGGATAGATGTGATCATAATCCCTTGTTCCTGGAAGAGGGTGCGAATGAGCTCAGTGAGCACCGTGTCCTCATTGAGGATCCGATTGATCCTTTCTCTGATTCGGTTGATTTGAGATCGGATAGCCTCTCTATTCGTTGCGGCCGCCTCTAAGTGGGAAGCTCGTTCATCTTCCAGGTTGTGCAAGCGTTTTGCTACCCAGCACCTACGAAACTGATCATCTTGAGCTTCATCAAGCTTTCTTTTTTCCAAAGCGATGTGCTCATCCAGCTCAGACAGTCTGGCCAAGTTGTTTGTTAACTCACCTCAGGTGGTCTGCATTGCCCTGTCGAGTCTGCGGGGCTCTCAGATGGTGTACTTCAATCCCACGGTATCAAGTGGAGGGTAATGTTTTAAGTGCAGTTTCTTCCTCCTCGGTAAGACTTTCCACCACGTTTTGAGTGCAATTTGACGCACCATTAGCCACCTGTCCCAAGTCTCTCAGTTCTGTAGTATCCGATCCGATCCTAGCAGCTGCCTCACCCAACTCATTGTCATTGATCCGTAGTGCTTCAAGCACCCTAGGCTTAAGCGCCTTGCCCCCTCGAGTCCAGTCCGTAAACCCCAGCTCATTCTGGATGATCTCACCATTGCCACGCTTTCCAGCAATTGTTGAGAGAGCATGGAGTGCTCCCGATTTACTAACAATGTCGACATTGGGATGGGCCTTCAGCCTCAGCTGCCCATTTTTGTCGGGCTCAAACTTGGAATAGTCACGTAGATAGGGCACCATCCCTTTCTCAGACATATTCTGGTAGTAGCCATTGACAGCCCCCTCCAAGAGCTCATGCTGCAATGAAGGTATTTTAACGCCCATCTCTTGTTCTTGTTCCGAAGGAACGACAGCTCCGCTGTCAGGGGCCCAGGTAAAGGTAGTTTCATCTTGCAACTCCATTGAATCATCATCATCCTGTCATCTTACGAACTTGTCGAGGCCAAAGGCTGCCATTGTATTGAAGACTGATCCGAGACATGTTCAGTATATTCATCATGTCTTTGAACCAATATGGATGCATGCTTAACCCATACCGCAGACTACGAGAGCCACTTGGGTTAAAGGGAGTTTGGCAGTTGGTTGTGATCATGCGCAACCCTAGTACGTTTGGCCCGAACCAACAGCTCAATATCCAGTTCCCAAACCTCAGGTCCCACGACTTATCGTACCGGGTACAGTGCGCCTAGTCTTTGCAGTCACCCTAAACTCAACAGATGATAACAGGTCAGTCATTCAGAATCTTGGCCATGCCATCGTCTAGAAAATGGCCATCAAGATCAGCGGGAAGGAGGTGATGTCGGTTGACGATGCAGATGTGTACCACTGCTACCTTGACCTTTGGAAGACAGCCTCCGAGTGCAAAAATGCACACTACCAGGGCATTGATACCTCTGCGAAAAGGAATGCTACTGAGCTGCGGGTTGGTGCAGAAGACAAGGTTGACACTGTTGTAGACATGGCTATCGCTGATGCCTATGGCAAGCGGTTCTGTATCCTGCTGGACTTTGAACTCCTCGAGGCTCATATGCCTTTGCACCAGAGTGCGCTTGGGGATTGGCTTGAGTACGGGCTGACATTCAATAATTACAGACGAGTGGTCCTGGCCACAGGCGATGCCATTGATAATATCAGCCAGGAATATGAAATGGTCACCCAATCTGAACTTGCTCGCATGGTCCGCAACCAGTATGCAAAATATCACAAAATGACCAAAGACAAGAGCGACTCTCTGTGGAACATCAACCTCAATGTCGCACGGTGCATGAAAGGGATCCTGCTGCTGTTCGAGGACCCTGCTAAGGCTGGTGCAGCTTTCGGTAGGAAGCCTGAGGTCTTTTATAACCCCAAGATCACCAAAGTTGAGGTTATCATCCAAGGGGTGCCCAACCAGCTGTACTCCCAGGGATTGCATGCCTACCAGAAATGGAACAAAGCCACTCAGCACTTTGGAGCTTGCCCCAGCAGCAAAAGAGATCCAGAGGTAGCTCTGGTCGCAAAGGAGCTATCTCTAGCTGATGTCACACTGGGAGAGTTCTTGACCAACAAGTATGCACTATGGCTTGACCTGCAGACCACGGATGATGGCGAGCTACACGGCAGAGGCCGGCATGTAGAAAACGCCAGTGAAGGTATCACTTTCCAGATCACAAAGACAGCAGAGGCGAGTAGTGCATTAAACGTATATCTGTACTTTCTCATGGATGCACAGTTTAACATTGAAGATGGCCACTTCACCAACACACTTTATTAATGACCTTTTCCTAACGGAGCCCCATGCAGCCATTATTTGCAGTCAAGCAGGCTGTAGCAAGACAGTTTTCACTCTGGACCTGCTGGAGGGCCCTTACTGGTGCCAGTTTTGGCATATTGTGGTGCTCTGTCCCACAACCAAATACAACAAAACATACCTCGACCGTCCATGGATTTGGGATGACCCGATGTGTACATAGCAAATCCTGGTGAATGCCTCCACTCATATCTACAGGCATTCTATCAGGTGTTCCAGGGGGAGCTAACCTTGTACATTATCGATGATTGCTCGCTATGAAAGCTTTGACACAAAAGAAAGACATGCTTTCCGAGCTTGCCTTTTCGGGTCGTCATGCGCAGAAGAGTGTTTGGGTTTTGATGCAGAAGTATAACTGTCTTAAAGGATCTCCACGAGCAGACCCGCTGGGCTTGCCTGTTCCACTGTAAGGACGGAGACAGCTTCGAGGACTGTCCACGAGAGAATGATGTGATTGGAAGCCATGAGGAACGTGTAGCAGTTCGCCAGGCATTTGCGCAGAGCAAGCATGCCCGGCTAGTGTTAAAAACAGACCAACCAACCACTTATAAAGTATTGTGATAACGGACCTATATTATGTGGGAAGCAGCTATTCTAGTGACCCAAGCAGCTATTCTAGTTATTCTAGTGACCCAAGCAGCTATTCTAGTGACCCAAGCACTATATATAAGTGTGCTGGGGTCAGCAGCATTGCACATTGTTATGTGCTATATTAGACTCCAACGGCGTATATGTATATGTATACAGACCATATATTGTGACAATATCTCTGACCAACTGCTGGAAGAACAAGGTGCCGCGGTTCTGAAGGAACAATAGGGAGGCAATGTGGCAGTGGATCCTGCTGTGCCTTTTCCAAAGGAAAACAGGTTACTGGGGGCAAACCCGAAAGGCTAGCTGCATTAGCCTCCGGTGGGCAGGCTAAGCAGTATATAGGGAAAAACCTCACAATTGACCAGGTCGACGCCATGGACGACGAGGAAATCGATAAACTCTGTGCCCGATATGAGGCACGGCTCGGCACAGCAATGACAAAAACTCTGGGGGTGGCCGCACTACAACTTTATGCAGGGGTGGTCAGCATGTTTCTTCCCAAACCCCCAGAGAACCAACTAAAGTTGGTTGCTGATCTTGAGGCAGATCCATTTGTTGGGCACGTGCTAAGCAGTACCACGTGCGAGCCATATCATCGCTATGGCATGTACATAACACCGCTAACCACGATGCTAACCACTGCTAAACACTGTCGATTTGGATACACCTGCCCTTTAACAAATCAAGACGATGTCATCAATGACAGACCCAAACCTGCTGATAGTTACTGTTGTTCCTTAGGAACAGAAACGGGTGGAGAGAGTGGCAGCTGCACCAACCACTGAACTGTCGGTTGTTCCTGTTGTTCCTTCGAAAGACCCTAAAAAAGTGGCCGCCGGATGGGCAGGAGCTGCCGCCGGGAATGCAAAACTATAAAAGGCCTTGGTCCAGTTGCAAGAAGAGAAGGCTAATCTCCAGAGAATGGTCGTAAACAACGCAATAGCAACCCAATCGGCTGATGGACCCGTTGGTCCCGTTCCGAAGGAACAATGGGAACAACATGGACAGCAGCAAGGGGTCTCGAATGCAATGCATTATGAACACAGTTTATTAGATGACTGGTCCCCATGGATTGCTGGGGTGGTTGGGTTGGCTGGGTAGGCTAGCATGGCATTATGGTTCCAGTTCCTGTTGACCTTCGGGACGGGAACAACAGAAACAACAATACGTCGGCGGCCAATCTAATGACACCACCTTTGGGACCCCCAAATCCGGTCAACTGTAGTGCGGCACCCCAAACAAGCAATTAAAGGTATCTTCAGACCTGTTCTACATGGAGTAGTAATATATATATATATATATATATATATATATAACTTCGTCAAATTGCCGTCATGCTCGGAAGTTTACTTCCTTCTAAGCGGCTTCCATTTTTGACTAATACTTATTCCGTTACGTTAAGTGCCGTACCAATGTGTATCGCGTCGTGGGAACGTAAAATTTAGCGTCACGCTGATCCTAATTGTTGAATGGGAATTATAAAATTGATCGTGATACGCATACGTCTTACAAATCGATTTATTATTTGGCAAGTGGCTGCCTAGCTCCTAATCACGAACCCGTCTGTAAAATCGCCGATGCATGTCTTCCTTGGGTGGCAACAAGTAAAGATATGTTCCGCATTACACGTTGTTCACTGTTTTTAATTGTAAATTATGGACAAACAAGACCGTATCATATCTTCCTTAGGTGGTAACGAGTGGAGATATATTCCGCGTTATTGCGCGCATTTTTTGTTCTCAGCCTTAGAATTAGAAGCATTCAATCATTTATCTCAACCTCGCCCTGGTAACAGAGGCAGAGTTCGCATGCAGTATTCACACATTCAACCATTCCTTGACCCGAATTGTTCAAACGCGTTGTTCTCCATATTCAAGTGTATTGCTTGTAAAAACACCGTATCATATCTCCCTTGGGTGGTAAAGATATGTTCCCCGTTTCACGTTGTTCCCCGTATCCGAGTCTATTACGCGCAAAATAACTGTATCATATCTTCCTTGGGTGGCAACAAGTAAAGATATGTTCCGCGCTTCACTTTGCTTTTTGTATTCAAGTGTAAATTATGAAAAAATACCGTATAATATCTTCCTTGGGTGGCAACAAGTAAAGATATTTTCCGCGTTATTACGTAAATAACAAATATGAATTAGACACTATTTCTAAAACCTCGCCCTGGTAACAGAGGCAAAGGCAAGTAAGTTCGTATGGCGTATTCACACATCCAACCACTCCTTGGCCCGAATCATTCAATCATTTAAAAGCGCGCCTCCATATCTCCTCCCCAGTACCCAACCCGCGTCAATCAGACATCAATACCGCTGATGGAAAATATAATTTTTTTATACCCTCCTTGCGTAGTAATAACCTCCCCCCCCCCCCCACCCAATCCTTCCAGGGTGTGTAAATGTATTGTCCCCGCCCACTATTGCAGCATATATATGCCCTCCACCACTGATCTAAGGGCAGTCCCTCCTATAATGTCTACACTGACAATCGTAGGCTAGGGTTCCATACCCGCCCCCCCCCCCCCCCCCACACCACATACACATGATGTACGCACTGACATATACCAAATGATCATAATCTCACAACATATACACGCTATGTTCAACACCAATGCGTGTTCAGGTGTAATTGCTCTGTACACTAATTTATATCCCCCCCTCTCCCCCCCCCCCCCCCCCCCCCCATTCAGTAAGTTTATAAAGGAGAATATTTGGAATTATTCTTGTCTATTGAGCCCATTGGGTTCTAGTGTTTGAAGTTTGTTAATCCAAAATGCTTCACGACCCCTCCTGTAAGCTGTATTTTGTTTATTAATTTGTTCAATCCCAATAATCTTAAAATTGTTTATACTATGGTTTTTCGTCAGAAAATGATGTGGTATCGGTTCATCCATAACCTCAAGTTTTATTCTACTCAGGTGGTTTTGCATTCTCTCATACAATTTTGTCCCCGTCTCCCCCACGTACACAACTTCATTGCACTTGTCGCAGAAAATCCCATATATCACATTCCTGGACAGGCAGGTGATTTTTTTGCCTATGTGGTAGGCCGTCCCGTTCTTGTCTGCGAATTGTTTTGTTTGGAGCATAAACCCACAGATTGCACATTTTCTCTCGCATCTATCAGATCCCGTCCCTTGATTGTTGAACATTTTATTATGCTTGCTGTGGACTATGATATCTCCCAAATTTTTCAGTCTTTTGTACGAAATCAGGGGAGGTTTTTCGAATGCCAACTTCATGCGTTTTGAGCGGTGTAAAATGGGCATCCGCTCCCGCATTATTTTCCCGATGTCGGGGAGGCGCCGCGAGTAGGTGACCACAAACAGGACTCTTTCGCCGGTTGATTTGTTGGATCGTTTTTCAAGTAACTGTTTGCGCTGGATTTGATCAACCTTTTCTAGTTGTTCGCTTACAAACTTTTCGTCGTAACCTCTGGCTTGCAGGTGTTGTTTTATATCATTTTTGTGGCATTCATATTCAGCATTATCGGAACAAATTCTTTTTACTCTTGAAGCTATTCCATATGGTATCGCTCTTTTAGTGTTGATTGGGTGATCTGACTTTGCGTGTAGGTATTGATGCGTGTCCGTGGGTTTTGTATATAAACCGGTTTTAAGAAATCCGTCTTCAATTTTGACTATCGTGTCTAAGAATTCTATCTCATTTTCAGACCACCTTAAATCAACCTGTATTCTTGGATGTATCGTATTTGCCAAAGAATGATATTGTTTCAGAGACTCCAACCCATGCGTCCATACTCCCCAGATATCATCAACGTACCGTACCTGTTCAAGGGGGTGTAACTTCGATGCTTTTGACAGTTTCTCTTCCCATTCACCCATATATGTGCACGCATAATTCATCCCTAATTGCGAGCCTATTGCAACGCCGTCGGTTTGTAAATAATGTCTTCCTTTAAATGAAAAATTGTTGTTGTCCAAAACAGTTTCTATTAGTTTAAGACCTATCTCTGTTGGGAATAATTTTCCTTTAGAGTTTTCTAGTGCTTTTTTACATGCTAATATACCTTCATTACGTGGGACGCTTGGATATAGTTTCTTGACGTCCATACAGTACATTATGCTGTTTTCAGGGAGTGGTTGGGGTATACTGTCCAGTCTGTTCAAGAAATGTGTGGTGTCGCGTATGTAGGATGGTAATGACTCAACGTGTTGTTTTAATTCAGACTCCATCACTTCTGCTATTTTCTCTGTTGGGTGGTTTATTCCCGAAATTATCGTTCTTAAAGGGGCTTTATTTTTATGCATTTTGGGGTTACCTTTTACTCTACCAGCCTGTGGCTGCTTAGGTGTCATGTACGCTAATACTTTTTTGTCTATCAGTTTGTTTTTTTCTAGTTTTTTGAGTTGGCTTTTAATCTTGTTTGTTATTTTCTCTGTCAGATTTACAGGTACTTCTTTGTATGTTGTTTGGTCCCCCAATTCCATCAAGATCTCATTTTCATATTTACTTGCATCCAAAACGGTTATTCCAGACCCTTTATCGGCTTGTCGCACGACTATTGTATTATCATTTAACAACTCCTTCAGAGCCATCTCTCATCAGTGGTGGAGGGCATATATATGCTGCAATAGTGGGCGGGGACAATACATTTACACACCCTGGAAGGATTGGGCGGGGGGGGGGGGGGGAGGTTATTACTACGCAAGGAGGGTATAAAAAAATTATATTTTCCATCAGCGGTATTGATGTCTGATTGACACGGGTTGGGTACTGGGGAGGAGATATGGAGGCGCGCTTTTAAATGATTGAATGATTCGGGCCAAGGAGTGGTTGGATGTGTGAATACGGCATACGAACTTACTTGCCTCTGCCTCTGTTACCAGGGCGAGGTTTTAGAAATAGTGTCTAATTCATATTTGTTATTTACGTAATAACGCGGAACATATCTTTACTTGTTGCCACCCAAGGAAGATATTATACGGTATTTTTTCATAATTTACACTTGAATACAAAAAGCAAAGTGAAGCGCGGAACATATCTTTACTTGTTGCCACCCAAGGAAGATATGATACAGTTATTTTGCACGTAATAGACTCGGATACGGGGAACAACATGAAACGGGGAACATATCTTTACCACCCAAGGGAGATATGATACGGTGTTTTTACAAGCAATACACTTGAATATGGAGAACAACGCGTTTGAACAATTCGGGTCAAGGAATGGTTGAATGTGTGAATACTGCATGCGAACTCGCTTCTGCCTCTGTTACCAGGGCGAGGTTGAGATAAATGATTGAATGCTTCTAATTCTAAGGCTGAGAACAAAAAATGCGCGCAATAACGCGGAATATATCTCCACTCGTTACCACCTAAGGAAGATATGATACGGTCTTGTTTGTCCATAATTTACAATTAAAAACAGTGAACAACATGTAATGCGGAACATATCTTTACTTGTTGCCACCCAAGGAAGACATGCATCGGCGATTTTACAGACGGGTTCGTGATTAGGAGCTAGGTAGCCACTTGCCAAATAATAAATCGATCTGTAAGACGTACGCGTATCACGATCAATTTTATAATTCCCATTCAACAATTAGGATCAGCGTGACGCTAAATTTTACGTTCCCATGACGCGATACACATTGGTACGGCACTTAACGTAACAGAATAAGTATTAGTCAAAAATGGAAGCCGCTTAGAAGGAAGTAAACTTCCGAGCATGACGGCAATTTGACGAAGTTATATAAAATATTTGATGAAGTGTATATATATATATACACTTCATCAAATATTTTATATAACTTCGTCAAATTGCCGTGGCGTCGCCGACAGGATCAAGTACGGCAATTTGACGAAGTTATATATATATATATATACAACTTCGTCAAATTGCCGTCATGCTCGGAAGTTTACTTCCTTCTAAGCGGCTTTCATTTTTGACTAATACTTATTCCGTTATGTTAAGTGCCGTACCAATGTGTATCGCGTCATGGGAACGTAAAATTTAGCGTCACGCTGATCCTAATTGTTGAATGGGAATTATAAAATTGATCGTGATACGCGTACGTCTTACAGATCGATTTATTATTTGGCAAGTGGCTGCCTAGCTCCTAATCACGAACCCGTCTATAAAATCGCCGATGCATGTCTTCCTTGGGTGGCAACAAGTCAAGATATGTTCCGCATTACACGTTGTTCACCTTCTTTAATTGTAAATTATGGACAAACAAGACCGTATCATATCTTCCTAAGGTGGTAACGAGTGGAGATATATTCTGCGTTATCTCGCGCATTTTTTTGTTCTCAGCCTTAGAATCAGAAACATTCAATCATTTATCTCAACCTCGCCCTGGTAACAGAGGCAGAAGCGAGTTCGCATGCAGTATTCACACATTCAGCCATTCCTTGACCCGAATTGTTTACACGCGTTGTTCTCCATATTCAAGTGTATTGCTTATGAAACCACTGTATCATATCTCCGTTGGGTGGTAAAGATATGTTCCCCGTTTCATGTTGTTCCCCGTATCCGAGTCTATTACGCGCAAAATAACCGTATCATATCTTCCTTGGGTGGCAACAAGTAAAGATATGTTCCGCGTTATTACGTAAAAAGCAAATATGAATTAGACACTATTTCTAAAACCTCGCCCTGGTAACAGAGGCAGAGGCAAGTAAGTTCGTATACCGTATTCACACATCCATCCACTCCGCGCGCCTCCATATCTCCGCCCCAGTACCCAAACCGCATCAATCAGACATCAATACCGCTGATGGAAAATATAATTTTTTATACCCTCCTTGCGTAGTAATACCCCCCCCCCCACCCCGCCCGGTCCTTCCAGGGTGTGTAAATGTCTTGTCCCAACCCACTATTGCAGCATATATATGCCCTCCACCACTGATCTAAGTGCAGTCCCTCCTATAATGTCTACACTGACAATCGTAGGCTAGGGTTCCATACCCCCCCCCCCCCCCCACACACACACACACACACACACACACCACATACACATGATGTACGCACTGACATGTACCAAATGATCATAATCTCGCAACATATACACGCTATGTCCAACACCAATGCGTGCGTGTTTAGGTGTAATTGCTCTGTACACTAATTTTTGTCCCCCCCCACCCCCGTTCAGCAAGTTTATAAATGAGAATATTGGGAATTATTCTTGTCTATTGAGCCCATTGGGTTCTAGTGTTTGAAGTTTGTTAATCCAAAATGCTTCACGACCCCTCCTGTAAGCTGTATTTTGTTTATTAATTTGTTCAATCCCAATAATCTTAAAATCGTTTATACTATGGTTTTTGGTCAGAAAATGATGTGGTATCGGTTCATCCATAACCTCAAGTTTTATTCTACTCAGGTGGTTTTGCATTCTCTCATACAATTTTGTCCCCGTCTCTCCCACGTACACGACTTCATTGCACTTGTCGCAGAAAATCCCATATATCACATTCCTGGACATGCAGGTGATTTTTTTGCCTATGTGGTAGGCCGTCCCGTTCTTGTCTGCGAATTGTTTTGTTTGGAGCATAAACCCACAGATTGCACATTTTCTCTCGCATCTATCAGATCCCGTCCCTTGATTGTTGAACATTTTATTATGCTTGCTGTGGACTATGATATCTCCCAAATTTTTCAGTCTTTTGTACGAAATCAGGGGAGGTTTTTCGAATGCCAACTTCATGCGTTTTGAGCGGTGTAAAATGGGCATCCGTTCCCGCGTTATTTTCCCGATGTCGGGAAGGCGCCGCGAGTATGTGACCACAAACGGGACTCTTTCGCCGGTTGAATTGTTGGATCGTTTTTCAAGTAACTGTTTGCGCTCGATTTGATCGACCTTTTCTAGTTGTTCGCTTACAAACTTTTCGTCGTAACCTCTGGCTTGCAGGTGCTGTTTTATATTATTTTTGTGGCATTCATATTCAGCATTATCGGAACATATTCTTTTTACTCTTGAAGCTATTCCATATGGTATCGCTCTTTTAGTGTTGATTGGGTGATCTGACTTTGCGTGTAGGTATTGATGCGTGTCCGTGGGTTTTGTATATAAACCGGTTTTAAGAAATCCGTCTTCAATTTTGACTACCGTGTCTAAGAATTCTATCTCATTTTCAGACCACCTTAAATCGACCTGTATTCTTGGGTGTATCGTATTTGCCAAAGAATGATATTGTTTCAGAGACTCCAACCCATGCGTCCATACTCCCCAGATATCATCAACGTACCGTACCTGTTCAAGGGGGTGTAACTTCGATGCTTTTGACAGTTTCTCTTCCCATTCACCCATATATGTGCACGCATAATTCATTCCTAATCGCGAACCTATTGCAACGCCGTCGGTTTGTAGATAATGTCTTCCTTTAAATGAAAAATTGTTGTTGTCCAAAACAGTTTCTATTAGTTTGAGACCTATCTCTGTTGGGAATAATTTTCTTTTAGAGTTTTCTAGTGCTTTTTTACATGCTAATATACCTTCATTACGTGGGACGCTTGGATATAGTTTCTTGACGTCCATACAGTACATTATGCTGTTTTCAGGGAGTGGTTGGGGTATACTGTCCAGTCTGTTCAAGAAATGTGTGGTGTCGCGTATGTAGGATGGTAATGACTCAACGTGTTGTTTTAATTCAGACTCCATCACTTCTGCTATTTTCTCTGTTGGGTGGTTTATTCCCGAAATTATTGTTCTTAAAGGGGCTTCATTTTTATGCATTTTGGGGTTACCTTTTACTCTTCCAGCCTGTGGCTGCTTAGGTATCATGTACGCTAATACTTTTTTGTCTATCAGTTTGTTTTTTTCTAGTTTTTTTAGTTGGCTTTTAATCTTGTTTGTTATTTTCTCTGTCAGATTTACAGGTACTTCTTTGTATGTTGTTTGGTCCCCCAACTCCATCAAGATCTCATTTTCATATTTACTTGCATCCAAAACGGTTATTCCAGACCCTTTATCGGCTGGTCGCACGACTATTGTATTATCATTTAACAACTCCCTCAGAGCCTTCTCCTCCATTTTTGTTATGTTGTTTCGCACGCGTTTTTTTTATGCCCTTCAAAATATCTTCCCGTACTATCTCTAAATAAAGGTCAAGGTGCTTATCTCTACCTTCTTTAGGGGTCCACGGGTTACGCTCTTTAAATTTATCATTAATATATTGCTGTTTATTGTCTAGGAAATACTCACATAGTCGCATTCTTCGCTCCCATTCTTTTATCTCAACGATAAGGTTCGCCATATCCAAAGTTCTTTCCGTTGGGACAAACTTGAGACCCCTTTTAAGTAATGTTCTTTGGTGTTTTGTTAGTTTCTTACCGGATAAATTAAACACGTTATTTTGCTGATTTATTTTAGTTTCGTTGTGCAGAATTTTACTCTTTATATCTACATACATGTTATTTTGATCATCGCTCATATCTTTAACTTCTACAGATTCATCCTTTATGGAGGGTTTCTCAGACTTTTTGTCGGTAATTTTTGTTGTATAACCCCGGGGATTCACAGATTCGTCCTTTTTGGAGGGTTTCTCAGGCTTTTTGTCGGTAATTTTTTTAGCTCACCTGACTGAAAGTCAGGGTGAGCTTTTCTGATCACTTTTCGTCCGTCGTCCGTCGTCCGGCGTCCGTCGTCCGGCGTGAAGGTGGTGTTTGGGTCTTTTTCTTCCAAACCACTGGCCGCATGTTAATGAAATTTCATGTGAGTAGGGGTTATATAGCGGCATTTTGATTTTTGGGCAAATTAGGTTTCGGCTCATATTGAGCAGAGGGGTGGGGCAAAAATGCTCCAATTCTTAAAAAATCTTCTTCTCAAGAACCAGCAATAGCAGAGACTTGATATTTGGTATGCAGCTTCCTTTTGAGGTGTAGACTCAAGTTTGTTCAAGAGAAGTTTGTAGGTCTATACTTGGCGATGTTATGGGAGGAGCAAAAATTTTGGCCCCACCCCAAATTTCTATTTTTTAAACCGAGAGGCCAATTTGAACCAAATTTTATGTGAGGGCTTATTGGGTCATAAGTACCTAATTTATGCAGAAATTTTTTTTCCTGTAGCCCCGTGGGAACCACAGGAGCTAAAAATAGAAAAAAATTAAAACGCCTATATCTCAAAAACTGCACGGCAGTGAGAATTTTTATTTGGTGTGAAGCTTTCTTGGGACCAACAGAAAGGATTGGTAAAAAAAAATTGCTATCGGTTTTATCATAGGGTACTTTTTCGGGACTCTGAAAAAGTGCTGAGTCAGTATTTTTTAACACAGTAGGCAATGGGAAAAAAATAAAGAATTGTTTTCTTCCAAACCACTGCTCTAAAAGCTTTCATATTTTACATATAACATCTTTGGAACATTGATTCACATATTTGTAGAAATCAAATTCCTCGGTCCATATTTGGGTTCCCTATGGGAACCCAAATGTTCAAATTAGTGCAATATGAGGGATATATTTTAAAAATCTTCTTCTTCGGATCCACAAATCAGAATCTTTTGATATTTGCTATGCATCATCCTTAGGGGGGTGAGATTGATGTTTGTTCAAGCCAAGTCCCTGAGTTCATATTTGGACTCCCTTTGGGAACCCAAATTGTAACTTAGTGCAGTACGAGGTATATTCTTTTAAAATCTTCTTCTTCGCATCCACCGGTCAGAATCTTTTGATATTTGGTATACAGTATGCTTAGGGAGGTGAGATTCAAGTTGTTCAAGTCAAGTCCTTCGGCTCATATTTGGTCTCCCTGTGGGAGCACAAATTATAACTTAGTTCAATATGAGCAATATTCTTTAAAAAAAATTTTTTTTTCAGATCCACCAGTCAAAATCTTTTGATATTTGATGTACAGCATTCATAGGTGGGGGGGGGGGGGGGGGGGGGGGGGGGGGGGGGGGCTGAGAGTGAAGTTTGTTAAAGCCAAGTCCCTTGGTTCATATTTGGGCTCACTGTAGAAGCCCAAATTATACCAAAATTTTTATTTTCCAAACCAAGAGGTCGATTTGAACCAAATTTGATATGAGGGCTTATTGGGTCACAAATACCTAATTTATGCCATAAATTGTTTTCCTGTCCCCCACGGCAACTACAGGAGCTGAAAAAATTTTTTTTTTTTGAATGCCCATATTTCCAGAACTACATGGCACTGAGAATTTTTATACAATGTGAAGCTTCCTTAGGGCCGGGAGAAAGGAATGGTGAAAAAAATGCCATTGGTTTTATCATAAGTACTTTTCCAGGACTAAAAGTGCCGAGTCATCATTTTTTAACACTGTAGGTAATGGGAATAGCGTTGAATAATCTTCTTCTCCCAAACCACTGCTTCAGAAGCTTTTGTTTTTGGGTTCCCTATGGGAGCCCAATGTATAACTTAATTCAGTATGAGAAATATTCTTAAAAAATCTTTTTTTTCTGATACTCCTCTCAGAATCTTTTGATATTTGATTTTTAGTTTTCTTAGAAGCGGCAAATTGAAATTTGTTCAAGTTCTGGTTTATTGATCAAATTGGGCCCAGTAACCAATTCCTGTGTTGAAAGCCCTGTAAAGTGGGCAGTAATAGGCATAAACGATTGACCAAACCTGATATTATAATTATGCCTCTGTAATGATGTAGCCTTAGAAAGTGACCTTAAATTCCAATAAATAAATAGATAAATTATTGAGTACCCAATATGGGGATCTAACATATGAACACTCTGGGTTACTAAGTAGAGAAAACACTTTTATGTTGAAAAACTGATAATAACCACAAGGCAGAATCCCTTGCTATTTTGGTGATATGACTCGGCCAGTATCAGGTGAGCGCCCTCAGGCCCCGTGGGGCCTCTTGTTTGAATAACCCCGGGGATTCAGTTTTGGTTCATCCCTACGGAACGCGGAAATATTTTGTGACTGCAAGTATTTGTATTTGATTGTTTTAGGCCCATTTGTCTTTTTCATACTTCCAATCATTTGTGCAACCTGAAAATGAGAATCATTCAAAAAGAGATAGAAATTTAATTCATTTGTACTCACCTGTTTTTCAGGTTCGAATCGCACCCACCTGTAATTTTGACCATACTTACAATATACATGAATCCCTATTCCCAGCATGTTCACCAAACCTATTATATCCTCATCTGTTGCCCAGCTCTCAATACTACCATTCGTTTTTGATCTCTTTCTAATGAATCCTGATACTGGCCCATCTATATATTTAGACATTATTTTCGCGTGAAATATATACATACTCCATTACTCGTTTCCGTATTACATGATGATATTCTTCATCGCCTGTACAGATTTTGCTGATGCATCTATAAAAGCAATTCCCATCAGCTCTAACATTTTGCAATCCAAACCCTTGCCTTCTCAGTTCAATGTTGTGTGTTGCGATATCAGTGTGGCTGGGAAGTTTCTTCTGTAATTTTATTCCTAATACTTTTAACACATTATTTATTTCCAACAGCGATACATTCATTCCAGGTAGGTCGGTACCGTCTGAATCACCCAGTCCCGCTATCTTCTTATCTTTTGTTCTTTCTGTAAGGACTTGGATTTTATCACCATGGTTCTTTATTATCTTCAGAATTGCCTCTTTATCCGAGATGTTGAAACGGGAATTTATCGAATTTTTTAACTTCGCGAACTCATCCCTCAGAAGACCCAACTGTTCCTCGAATTCTAATTGCGTAATATCTACCAGTCTCTCTGATGTTTCATTTAAAAGGTTTTCATATTCCGATTTTCGTCTTCCACTGACATCCGATGTCATATTCCATTTCACTTTGAATCCTCGCGGTATTATATTTTCTTCCTGGCATTTTCTAAGAAATTTTATGTGTGATTCGCGTTTGTTTATTTTTTCAATTAGTTTCCGTCCCACATTGCAGACCGTCTTCCCTTTCCGCGATAATTCCTGAAAATCCGATTTTGTACGTTCCTTTCGCGCATTACTTGGTACGACATCTTTCCTTGGAATTCTTTTAGTCGGCATAAACATACACTTCATCAAATATTTTATATAACTTCGTCAAATTGCCGTCATGCTCGGAAGTTTACTTCCTTCTAAGCGGCTTTCATTTTTGACTAATACTTATTCCGTTACGTTAAGTGCCGTACCAATGTGTATCGCGTCATGGGAACGTAAAATTTAGCGTCACGCTGATCCTAATTGTTGAATGGGAATTATAAAATTGATCGTGATACGCGTACGTCTTACAGATCGATTTATTATTTGGCAAGTGGATGCCTAGCTCCTAATCACGAACCCGTCTATAAAATCGCCGATGCATGTCTTCCTTGGGTGGCAACAAGTAAAGATATATTCCGCATTACACGTTGTTCACCTTCTTTAATTGTAAATTATGGACAAACAAGACCGTATCATATCTTCCTAAGGTGGTAACGAGTGGAGATATATTCCACGTTATCTCGCACATTTTTTTGTTCTCAGCCTTAGAATTAGAAACATTCAATCATTTATCTCAACCTCACCCTGGTAACAGAGGCAGAAGCGAGTTCGCATGCAGTATTCACACATTCAGCCATTCCTTGACCCGAATTGTTTACACGCGTTGTTCTCCATATTCAAGTGTATTGCTTATAAAACCACTGTATCATATCTCCGTTGGGTGGTAAAGATATGTTCCCCGTTTCATGTTGTTCCCCGTATCCGAGTCTATTACGCGCATACCCTATTGTGAGGGCTGAGACCACGGCGCTGTGATAGGCAGCATTAGCCAGCATCTTTCCATGGTCTGAAGATAATATATATATATATATATATACACTTCATCAAATATTTTATATAACTTCGTCAAATTAGGTAAGATGGCAATGAAGGGAGCCACCCCTAAACTCTAACTTCACCGGCTATGACGTTGGGATGGTAGTCCTTGATGTGGCACGGCAATGAAGGGAGCCACCCCTAAACTCAACTTCACCGGCTATGACGTCGGGATGGTAGTCCTTGATGTGGCACTAGCGATGGCAACCAAGGACATGCTAAGTAAACAGGGAGTCATTCCAGCAGATATTATGAAATAACAAGATGGTCTCGATCGCAATGCTAGTTGGGGGTGCCCTTGTTAACGCAGCAACTACCTCCTCTCCAAATTTTGGGATAAAGACACTGGTGTGGAACGTGTGCGACATGACAAAGCCATAGAAAAGTTTCAGTCTGCACAGTCAGCATGGTTCCGTGAGCGAACAGAACGCCTTGATTGGATCAATGAAGAACTGTGTCACCAAGGCCATGCTTTGCGCACATTCCAGGATGTCGATGCTGCGATTCGCGAGTATGCACAGGTAACTGGGAACAGTTTAAACAGACTTGGCACAGAACCGCAACTAGAAGGCTTTTACACACCATCAGCCAGGCAAAAGGACCATGAGATCGCCTTCATCATACTAGGGCTGGGTGTGGTCGGGCTTGTTAGCTACAAACTCGTCCAGTGATTCGCTATGCATGTAAAAAAAAGGGTTTTTTTTTTTGGGGGGGGGGGGAGGAGAGGGGGATGGAAGTTGGTGTCAGGGCCGCCTTGCTATGCTGTAAAGTAATCCTAAAAGCCCATGAGAATTGCACAGCAACTACAGAACAGGAACAACAGCGGGCGCATGGGGTCCCTGTCTCTGCCTGGCGAGTTCTTGGCGTATCAGCAGCAACACCTCGTTTTTTGGGCTCTGTGAGATGCTTTGCGGATATCAAGCTGGAGTTGGTTGAATTTCTCTTCCTCTGCGAGTACATGACTGAATTCCTCTTCGGATATGTGGCCATCGGCAACAGCCTTTGAATACAGATCTGCGATGCTCGAAAGCTTGGCCTCTGCTAAGGTGGCAATGGTGTTGTGCTTTTTTGCCTTCTTTGTGAGCCTTCGGCTTACAAACTTCCCGAAGACACCTGCCAAACCACAGGCCCCTGCTGCAGCTTCTAGAGCTATAACCACAGGAATTGTGACTACGTTTCGCAAGAGCCCAGTTCCACCAACGGCGATCCCTACACTGGTCACGGACAGAAATGTTTCGATGCCATCTGCGATATTGACCCCTCACTGGTATTTCTTGCCGAGAGAATGTCTGCGCTCTCGTTTGGCGATGAGACGGGCTCTTACGTCACCAATCTCCTGGATGCAGACAGTATTTGCGTCACTAGTATTGAGTTATGGATAAAGCCCCTTCGTATTGGTTTTATAGACCATGTTCTAATTCCTTTAGATCGTCGTCTGTTAGTGTTTGTCTGGTAAACCGCAGGCGGTTGAGCTTAGCTGGGCCATGAGAACGGGTATTGAATGTATTGGTTGGAAACTTAGCATCTGTGACCTTGTACTCGACACCACTTAACGAGAGCAACACATCTTTGCCACGGATAATGATGACAAGTTCTTTGCCATTATGCCGCCGACCCCATTTTAGGGCAAGCCCATGTAGCGCTGGTACGAAATTGTTGGGTGGTGTACCCAGGACTGTCTGCACAATTATGGTGGAACCCTTACCAGGAGTAAGACTATCAAACCCCCAAAAGAGCTTCATCATCGCACCTTTTATTTTGTCTGCCCTACCCAGCACATACCCGACATTGCTTTTGTGAACATAAATAACACCTTTCGAGATATAAGAAGCCAACACATGGCCATTGTTCTGGGGTTTACGGAGCCTGTGTCCGCGGCCAAGTTGGATGTGAGGTTGGATGACCCTGAAGTTCCCACACACCGCAAACAGGTATGGAGACCATTGACTGGAGTCATTCTGGATAAGTTCGTAGCTCCTCCACAGGGCTGAGCCTTCCAGGTTCAAACCACGCAGCTCGGTAAATGTAGCTTGTTGCGGTTGTTCCCGTTTCGAAGGAACAACAACGGGCAGCTCTTTTCTTTTGTATAGCCCTTCGGAGAGCTGAAATACATAGAATTTGTCCGTCATCCCTGATTCTCCAAAGCCCTGCATGTCCCCGAGATCAGCCAGCTGAAGGGTCATGCAAGGCAATGCATCATGTGCTCTTGGTTCTCCGCTATTCACCATGTCTTTACACTTGTTGCAGTTCCGAAGGTATATTTCGAATATGTAATGTTTCGGATAGGTGCTGCAATTCAATAAGGCCACCCATGCTCTCTAAAACATGGACTGTAGCATTGCCCATAGGGCCTGGGACAAGCCTTTTGTATTGCAAATGAGAGAAAGCTACTGTTCTGCCACTGGCACATTTTTAATTTGCTTCGGGTACTGTTCTGAGTAGTGTGCTGGGTAGCCCCTTGTAAACATTGTCCATGGTGCTGACTTCTGACAGATGAACGTAGAGCTCACGGTGGGTCGCAAGTTCAGCTAACTCATCCCCCATCAGCTGCTTCCCTCCCCGAGGGATTTTGTTTGTTGCAAATCCCAATGTGCTTGCCAAATTTCCCAGTTTCAGAGACTTATCTGTCTTGAGTCGCAGACGACCGGAATGTTTGTGAAGATCCAGTATAGCCCCAACCTGACTAAGCACCTCATCATTTAGCTCGCATACATTGTAAATAGCCATCTGGCACCTTTATCTTCCGCTCAGCTGAGTCATTTTTAGCTCAACTTTGACGAAGTCAAATTTGAGCTATTGTCATGGCCCGTCGTCCGTCTGTCCGTCCGTCCGTCTGTCCGTCTGTCCGTACATCAACAATTGGCTATGGCTCGGGCTAGAGGTCGTATTTATGAACCGATCTTTACGAAACTTCTTGTGTACCTTTGTTATGACCCTGGGACGGGAACGAGTGTTTTTAGGTGTGGTCCGAAATTCAAGATGGCTGCCAGCGGCCATTTTGTACCGATGATGCAAAAATCAGTTTTTTGTACAGAACTTCTGTATGAAAGTTCTGATTTGAATAAAGTTTTGTATAAATGTTTAGTACCATGGGATACATCACATATAATACAGGTTTTTTTCTTGTGCGTAAATTATGCAAATTAGACTGACTTTGATTTATTTAGTGTTACTTTCAGAGCTGTAAGTTCCAAGCTGCTATGGCTCGGGCTAGAGGCCGTATTTATGAACCAATCTTTACGAAACTTCTTGGGTACCTTTGTTATGACCCTGGGACGGGAACGAGTGTTTTTGGGTGTGGTCCGAAATTCAAGATGGCTGCCAGTGGCCATTTTGTACCGATGATGCAAAAATCAGTTTTTTGTACAGAACTTCTGTATGAAAGTTCTGATTTGAATAAAGTTTTGTATAAATGTATAGTACAATGGGATACATCACATATAATACGGGTTTTTTTCTCGTCTGTAAATTATGCAAATTAGACTAACTTTGATTTATTTAGTGTTACTTTCAGAGCTGTAAGTGCCAAGCTGCTATGGCTCGGGCTAGAGGCCGTATTTATGAACCAATCTTTACGAAACTTCTTGGGTACCTTTGTTATGACCGTGGGACGAGAACGAGTGTTTTGGGGTGCAGTCCCAAATTCCAGATGGCTGCCAGCAGCCATTTTGTACTGACGATGCCGAAATCTGTTTTTTGTACAGAACTTCCATATGAAAGCTCTGATTTGAATAATTTTTTGTATGAATGTTTAGTACCATGGGATACATTACATATATTACAGGTTTTTTTCTTGTGCGTAAATTATGCAAATTAGGCGAACTTTGATTTATTTAGTGTTACTTTCAGCACTGTGAGTGCGAATCCCAATACGGCTCGGGCTAGAGGCCGTATTTATGAACCGATCTTCATGAAACTTCTTGGGTACCTTTGTTATCACTGTGGGGTGAGAAGGAGTGTTTTGGGGTCCAGTCTGAAATTCAAGATGGCCGCTAGCAGCCATTTTTTTCAAAATTAAGTGCAATCAGATTTTTGTGCAGAACTTCCAAATGAAAGATCTGATTTGAATAAATTTTTGTATGAATGTTTAGTACCATGGGATACATTACATATAATACAGAGTTTTTCTCGTGAATAAATTATGCAAATTAGGGGTCCGGGTGGGACTTTTTGGACCAAAATCCGGAAATTAGTTTTTTGGTTTTTTATGCGTTTTGGTCAATTTTAAGACAAAAAAAAATAAACATTTTTTTACACTGAAAATTTGGGGTCTGGGTGGGACTTAGAAAATTTTGGACCAAAATCCGGAAATTAGTTTTTTGTGTTTTGATGCATTTTGGTCAATTTTAAGAGGAAGAAGAAAAAATTTTAGTCTGAAAATATTTTGTTTGGGACTGAAAATTTCCACACAAAAATAATAATCTACAATGATTGGTCTTAATCTGTAGTCCATTACAGTCACCTTGTAATTCTTTTATTATTGTTGACTGGGCCAAAACAAATACTAATTCCTGTCATATTCATTATTCAGTTGTCTTGGTCACAGCAAGTACTAATTCCTGTCATATCCAAGTTGAGCTACAGAGTCATTGACTCTTTCATTCTCATATACAACGCGAATATAATTGTTGCCTAGCCCCGAGTTAATGTTGTACCAAAGAGGGTAGTTGGTTACTTCAGCAAAAGGGCACACTCAAATTGCTCTCCAGCAGGGAGCGCCCTTGGTAGGTCCACGGCTTGAACTTCGGGTAGTGTCAGGGTAGTGTCACATACATAATTGTATATTATCATTATAAGACTCCTCTAATATGGCTTTTAGAGGCCCAAAGGATGCTGGAATACCCAAGAATGGACAGCAAGCTTACAACAAAGTTGGCTTCAATCTACTACAGCCCCAAGGGGTACTGGAAGGGACTCATGGCCATCAACAACCTTGCTTCCACAGCCAAAGTCTCTGAAGATTTGGCTTGGGCATGGCTTAAGAAGCAGGCCATCTGGCAAATATAGCTTCCTGCTGTGCGAAGCACACAATACCACGACCCAAGTTCAGTGTGCGGACGCCGAATGAGGTCCACCAGGCTGACCTGCTCTTTCTGCCACATGACCGGGTGGCCCGCAAAACCTACAAGTATGCGCTCACAGTCGTTGATGTAGCCTCCCACTATAAAGAGGCAGAGCCCCTGGCCACAAAAGAGGTCACAGAAGAAGAGATATACAAGGCTTAGCGTGGACCATTGCGGTGGCCCAAGCTCCTTCAGGTCGATCCCGGGTGCGAGTTCATGGGCGCGATGAATCAGTTGCTAATGAAACACGAGACAGAAGCCCGGCGGGGCCGTGTGGACATCCACCGGGACCAGGGAATTGTGGAGCGCTTCAACCATACCCTGGCAGAGCGACTGTTCGGGCACCACTATGCCCAGGAGATGAGGTTACCGTCAGGTGAGAGGTCAAGTGAATGGGCCGCTCGGCTGCCTGCCGTTGTTGCGGCACTGAATGGTGAAGTGACTCGCTTAACTAAAAAGAGGCCATCTGACGCCGTCCAGGCCAAGGTTGTGACACAAAAGCCCTCCTCTGTGGTTTCTGGCCACCCTGTTGTCCTCAAGGAGCAGAAGCTCCCCTCCAATGTAGGTGTTCGCTATCTCTACCAAGCAGGCGAGTTGGAGGGGGGTCGCCATCGCGCAACTGACCTGTGTGGTCCCTCCAGGTGTACCGGCTTGGATGCTCGGTCACCAAGCCCGGAGAACCTGTCCTCTACTATTTGTTGGATGGACCAGCCGATGGCTTCATCCGGGAAGAGCTGCTTGCGGTGCCTCCTGACACCCAGCTGCCTCCTGATGGAGTCGTCCTTCGGACTAGACACTAGGCGTATTGTGCATCTGGCACTGCTGCAACCCCTCTTTTTCGGTTACACTTTAAACAGGTCAATCGCACATTCCCCCGGCAGTGCCCCCTGCTGTTGTCCAGCCGGTCGACACTGAACTGCTGTGTATCTTTGGGCTGGTAGGCCCACAGCATCTCAATGTTGCATGTCGCACGGTGGTTCTGTTGGTCCTCCTTGAGCCGCAGGATGTAGTTTCCCCTGAGATTGAACCCCTGGAGTCCTTTGACCTGGTCCTGGCACTTGTGGGTGACAAACTTCCTCGTGATGTTTTTGTGGAGCTGCTGATCTGTGGGCTGCCTGACCTCAGTTCCCTCACCTAGTTGACAGGTCACCCATTCGAGATGCTGCATATACTCCACGCAGGAAACGGCGAGGTAGGCGAGGTTGGACCATTGTAGGAAGTTGTCTATGATCCAAACCTTCTGTGGGTCATGGATAGTGAGAGCCTGGCTTGAGTGGACTGTTAGGACATACCGAGGCACCAATCATCGGTCTTGATAGCCTGTTTGGCGGCCTCAATGGTGACTTCAATGATGTCATTGAGGATGAGCTCTTCTTCGCGGTCTGTGCCCGGGATGGGAACCATAATGGTCTGTTTTGGGCTGTCCTTGGGGCGATATAGCAGTGGAACCGGGATGTCTGGAAAGTATTCCTTGTGTCTTTGGACCAATAGCTCTTGTGCCTGATCGCGAACCTTCTGCCAGGTAGTGAGGATCAGATCACCTGGTGTCCATTGCTCCATGAAGCGCTTACATCCGAGACAGCTGGGGAGAGCCTTCCGCATCTCCTGACACTGGACCTTGTTAGTCTGGAGGGGGATGTGCCTTTTCAAGGCCTTTTGCCATTGTGATCTGCCTTGACCTCTTCGTAATCATCCACTGCTTGACATAACCAGTCATGGGGCATCTCACCTGTGATTGGTGGTGGCTGGCATTGATCACCACAGCAGGTAACCTGGACCCCACCTGGTCCAGCCAGTCCAAGAACATTTCTAGGATGGGCCGGGGCACAGTGCAGACCTCATCCCAGATAATGACACGAGGGATGAACTTTTGGCCCATGCGATCTCATGTCCACTCTTTTTGTTCACTCCACCAGAAGAAGCTATGGTAGATCTGTGCCTTGATTCCCCTACCTCGCATCGCATTGGCAAGGCGGTGAGTTGGTGTAAAGACAAGTGGCCCTCACACCCTGAAGAGCTTGATCACCCTCATCTTTCTGCTACCACCTCCACTGTTGAGGTAACTCAGACGATGGTGGGTCAGTGGGTCATTGTACCTCGCAGCAGTTGAGTTGGCCAGCTGTTTGGCCTAGCTGACATACTTGGGCTTTGGGATGTAGTCGGCATGTTCCTGTGGCATGTACAGCTGTTCGCCCTTGTCGCACCACTGAGCTGGGGCTACTTGTGAGAGATAAGGCTCTCTAGTGAAGCAGCTTGCACAGAACCCCTCTCCACAGTCGCACAGTCTCGGAGCCATATATGCCTCTACCCCCTCAAGTTTGTGGAGCTTAGTCTTTTTCACATATATGCTATCTGTTGCCACTCGAACCGCCTCTTTTTCATCGAAACGCTGTAACATACTGAGGAGTGTAATATGGGCATAGGCTAGCATAGAGACCCTTAAGTGGGCGTACTGAGGCTAAGAACCATCATAATATGTGAGGATGTGGCCCAGAGGGCACCATTGGGGTGCACCAACCAGAGTGGGTCTTTGGCGAGTGTCTCACAAGATAATCTAGTTCACCCTGATCCGTGACAAGGCGGCGAGTGGAATCGGCTTTTGCGCCCTGAGTGAACTTCCCGATAATGCTGCAGCCTCAGTCTCAATCCTCTGGAAGCCAGACCTCGGCTTGCTTCTCTAATGCAATGATGGCTTCGTGGACCCTTAGACGGGTGAGAAGACCCGACTCCACGAGGAAGGCGAGCAGAGGTGTGGGGGCCCAGCGCTGCTTGGCGAAATGCATCCCAAACCAGTCTGGGATGACAGGGTGAACCCCTTGTTTGAACTCATACTCCTGGACCTTGGCGAAAACTGTGCCTATGTCTTTGGGAAGAGGGCCGTTTATAGACACCTTCGCCATCCGGTGGGTGGGGTGGCCGAATCTTTTGAAATAGAGCTTGGCCTCACCCTTCCCTGCTGGCGGGGTAGCAGGCCTTCATGTCGATGCAGATAATGTCTCTCATGTCATAGTCCAGGGTGTTCCAGAGGCCATCTGGATGTTGTCGAGGAGGTTGGCTGGGGTCAGTTTCTAACTGTTGTGCTCTTTGGCCATAATGTTGGCCGCGTGGTTCACCCAAAAAACCCTATCAGCTAGGGACTCATCGTCTAGATGGGTGCAGGCTTCTTGGAGGGTTTGATGGGTCTCCTGTGTCCTGAAGGTGCAGCCGTCTTGTAGGACGAACTTGTCGACGTTGAGCTGTCTATTCTGGCCACCACTGAGTAGCCAGACAGCGATTGGCTCATTTTGGGTGGCCTGTCTGATGGCTTCCCAGATGTAACCCTCGTATATGAGCACCTGTCTGGACTTGGGGGAGTGCAGGTCTTTGGATGAGGCGTGGCCGTTATGGCAGATGATCGAGCTCTATGGTTCTGTATGTGCAGTTAGCGTGTCCTGCATATTTGCCACTGTTATACATATCCTTGCCTGCTATGTCTTTCACGATGATGGCTCGCTTGAGAATTGTCTGGAGCTCGGACACATCGTCGACCGTTGCACCAGCACCATTGACTCTCTTCTCCCACTCCTCGATTCTCTGTCGCCTGGTGGGGAGTTAGGCCCTGTCCTCTGAGAGTGCCCTCGAAGTGCTCCACCACTCTGCACGACACAGTTGAGATCGCCGTCTTGCATTGGGGCCAAGTTGGCAGGGTCTGGGTCTCTGAGAGGGTAGAGCCTGTAAACGACTGCAGTAACAGGGTAAGCATTCTGGTAGAACACCTAGTCGATCCAGGTCAGTGTGCCCGGCTTAGTTTCTTGAGAGACCTCAACGATGGCCCGCCCCTTCGTCATGCTCGTGTAGGAACGTGATTTTCAGGGTGAACACACCCTCTGGAAGGGCTACTTGCAATCGTGCTGCCCTCTCATCCGTCATGCGGGCATCCAGGGCAAGCCCTTGCATGCATACTATCAGTGATCTCAACATCGCCGATGTCAAAGGGGTCCTCTACCTCTACCTTCCATGCAGAGAAGACTGTGGTGGCACTGTCAACTTCAAACTCGTCTTTGGCATTGTTCACAAGATCGACCCATGGTTCATCATCTGGCAACCTCACCGGATGAGGGACTTTGATATCCAAGTCGAAGTGTCGCCATTGTTTGGCTGGGTTAAACTCCTCAACAATTGCCTTCCTTTTTCTCACACATGCCTTTTGAGGTGGAGGGGGGTTGTGCAGCATCCGGAAGCAGAGGCCTCAGCAATCGCCTCTTTGTTGCTTCTGGAATGGGTTCATCCAGGATGTTCTGAACTGGCTCCAGTGTTTACATTTCAGCCAGCAGCTGTTCGATGTATTCATCCATACTTACCATGCTGAATCACTATGCCTGTTTCCACCGTATCTCTAAATGGAAATTTTGATGGTCGCCAGCCAGGTAAATTCCTTTGCCGTAGCCCTCTGCTCTTGGTGCAGTAATTTCATATGTTCGTTCTTATAACCACGGCTTTACGGTCATGATTAGCCATTGTGCATAAATATGTGACCTTAAACATCAATAAATGAATAAATATAACCACACCTCAGGCAGAGCGATAATTGGTTTGTTACCCCAGTGCCACAAACACGGCAAGGTTTTGTACACGATCCATTTCGCAGTTCGACCAGATGTACCCTACAGTACTCCCCCATACAGCGCCAGCCACAGAACTCCGTAGAGCTCAAAGTAAACCACCGACATGTGTTTTTACCTATCCACATTGTACACCTGATTGGGTATATCCATTGTCACGGATATGTCTAATAGGCTTCACCATTGGAATGGGGCTTAATGTCTATGAGAGCCTGGGCCGGTAAGGGTGTGGGCCGTCCCTGCCGGTGTTTGGGGTGGCCCATTCTTTATCTATGTGGTGTTGGGTAGAGAGTGAATCTACGCTGGTGCCCAAGTGGTATGATGGCCTCTCGGCCAGCGAGGGTGATGCCCCCCCCCCCCCCCCCCCCAGGCCCCAAAAGTGGTGCATTCACCCCCCAGCCTGCCACCGCCTGATGCTGAGGGGGTTGGTGAGGGTGATGGGCTGCCCCCGGGTCCACAAAAAAGTCTATTCACCCCCCCTCCCCCCACACCCCTGTTGCTACGGGAGGCGGCATATTTCCCACATATGTGTCTGATCTGTACTCCGAGTCCACAGACAACTGATCGTTTTGTGTGGGCCGGGGTGGTCGGGCTTACTGTCCAGATACAGCATCCTGTCTGTGGGTTTTATATAAAGGTCTGTATATAAATTGCCATCTTCCCCGATTTTAACGTATGTGTCTTAAAAACTCTATCTTGTCCTCACTATACCACAACTTGACCTTAATATTAGGGTTTATTGAGTTGCCATGCCTTGCAAATTCTTTTAGACTCTCTACCTCTGCTGTCCACACGCCAAATCCATCATCTATGTACCTTTTATAGATAAAAGGCTTTTGTGCGAATGTCAGTAACTTCTCATCCCACCTCCGCATGCAACATGCAAAGTTTCTTCCAAGCCACGACCCTATAGCTACACCATTCTCCTGTATATAATGCTTATCACCGAAACTAAATTTGTTATTATCCAGTACTTTCTGTATCGTGTTAATGACGTGGTTTGTTGGAATTATGGGAGAAGATCTTGCTTCAAGTGCCTCTCTACATGCCTCAATACCTGCGTCTCTAGGGACAGATGGGTACAACTTGCAGATATCAAAACAGAATATGATAGCACTTCGTGCTACTCTGCCTTTTAGAATGTTTAGTTTATTGATGAAATCCGTTGTATCTCTTATATAACTTGGTGTTTTGTAAACAAATTCTTCCAGCTCAAATTCAGCCACTTGCGCTATCCTCTCAGTCGGTGTGTTTGTCATGCTCCCTGTGGTTCTTTATGGAGCATTTTCCTTGTGTAGTTTGGGATTTCCTTTCAGTTTGCCAGATGTCGGAAATTTCAGCGTCATATACTCCTTAAGTTTGGTCGATATTACACCTTCCCTGCTCAGTCTATTCAACATTGTTTTTACCCGCTTCACTGATCTTTCAGTCAAATCTTCATTCTGTTTCGAGTAAGAAGTACTCTGTTCCTTTTCATCACATAATTTGTTAATATAGTTTTGCTTATCTTCTGTCACTATCCCTGACCCTATATCAGCTGGTCTTATTATAATGTTGTCATTGTTCATTAATTTGCTGATAGCCTTTCTCTCAGCAACATTAATGTTTGACTTAACATGAGTTCATAAGCTAGATGCAGTGTCATTTTTGATGATTGTTATAAAATTGTCGAGTGCCAAATCTCGTTTCGCTGGAGGTGTGAAGTAACTTTCCTTCTTAACCTTAAACCATTCTTCAGGTAAATTAGGATCAGATCTACCTTTATCGGGGTCTTCATAGAAATACTCCCTGAGTCTCATCCGTCGTTCCCACACGAGCAAGTCAGTCTGAAGTTTACATCGATCGATCCACCTCCTCATAGGAATAAACTTAAAGCCCTTGGCCAGCTGGGAATTCTGTGCATCGGTTAACCTATGGGACAACGATATGTTGGTCACAGTGGTGTCTGTGCATTTCCTATGGTTACTCTTTGAGTCACTAGGAACTAGTTTCATGCTGTTTTTATCTGCATAAGTTGCTTCATTCTTAGATTGTACAGATTCTGGAGGATTTTGGTCCATCATCTTACCAGTACATGATGTCATGGTAAACCAGTCGAAGGTTGGTGAATTCACCTGACTGTTTGTTACTGGCAATTGGACATATCATTATAAGGTAGAGGTGTGTAGTTTCCCTTTTGGTTGCACGTCCTTAACCTTTGAAATTATATTTTCTTGTGTCGATATCCATCTATTTATATCATATTCTTTTGAGTAGTGAACTTCCGAGTTACACAGTAAAATCTCCTTCTCCAATTCACAGATTTTATCTTTACAACCGTGCAATGCAATATGCATTAGTCTCATCGACACATCAGATCTTAAAATATTCTTCTCCGATATCTAGATCTGGTTTCCAGTAAATCTGAAATCCATCTGGAATAACTTGTCTTGATATCGATTCGGCTATGAATTGAAGTGCGATTCATATCTTGTTTTCTTCTCAATGATCTGTCTTAAAAATACAGTGTCTCAAAATTTATCCAACTCTGTCAGGAGCGTATTATTTAACGTACACATTATTAAATTGTCCATTGTATAGGGACAGTCTCGTAAAACATCTCATCTATATTTCTCTTTGTCAAGCTTTCGGCTTCTTGGTCTTTTTCAAGGGCCGGTGATCAATTTTCAAACTACATCTCCGCTCTATACTAAACAACAATCAGCATTGAAAAGAAAACTATCACCACAGTTTCGTTAGCGTTGATGTATGCCAATGTAATACACGACAGGCTGTGTACATCAATGCCAGATTAGCAATATATCTACATTATAGCGGGATTATAATGAAACTACAATGTTCTTGCTGTAGAATCTTAGCAACCAGCCCTCTGTGTAGAAGTGCCAGAAGGAAAACTAAATTAAACATCCTATTAAACCTATTAGTGGGAACCAGGAAATAAAAAGGGGGAGGGGAAACACAGGTACATACAGGAGGGAAGATGATTAGTAACGGGCTGAAAAAATACATGCCATAGCATAGGTATGTAGAAACCAGTTTTGAAAAAAAAACAGCTTTTAAAAAAATAAAAAAAAATTTCCAAAAATCACCGTTTTTGAAAAAAAAAAACAGCTTTTGAAAATAAATTTACCACTATTGAAAAACAAATTCTAACCACATTTGAAAAAAAATTACCACTTTTGAAATAAATTGTTTTTTCAAAACTGGAACTTTTTTTCAAAACTGGTTATTTTTTTTTCAGAACTGGTTATTTTTTCAAAACTGGAAATTTTTTTTATCAAAAGTGGTTATTTTTTCAAACTGGAGAAAATTAATGGAAAATAGTTCTTTTTTAGTTTCAAACTTTTTACCAATCTTCAGCTTTCCTGGTGCCAACTTGAATCTGTCTGACTTGTGCAGGATGCTGGGTGTCGACTATACAGTTGACAGAAGATATCTGCATTGCTTTGTATGACATCGAAGAACTGCCACCTCTTCTAATACTAACTCATTAAAACAAGCTATACTACTTGTTAAAACAAGTTATTAACTTGCTACTAACTTGTTAAAACAAGTTATTAACTTGTTTAAACAATTTATTAACTTGTATACAAGTTTACCAAGTTGTTTAAACATGTTAGTAATATGGTTTGATGCCACAGTTTTTATGCTCCACTAGGGGTCTGACCAATCTGGGTGCGGAGGCACATTACACAGTATACGCATGCCGCTTATGAACTGTATGTAAGGCAAGGACAGTTGTACTACAACATTGTACCATAACATGGGATGACTTTAGCTTTGGCCAGTGGAACTAATTCGGTAAGGATTTAACTGTAACTGGCCCCATTTGGGGCCTTATTGTGGCCCCTAAATGTGGTCCGATTGGGGCGGTTGAGGTGTCAATTTTCAGTGATCCTCGGGGGCAACCCATCAGCACCAAAGTATCCTGTAATTTTAACCTGATTTGGTGATATTTTGTAACAGGCCCTTTTTAAGGCCTTAGTAGGGCCCCTAAATGTTGTCTGATTGGGGTGGTTGAGGTGTCAATCTTCTTTATTGCTTGGGGGCCACCCATCAACACCAAAATATACCGTGATTTTAACCTGCTTTGGTGATATAACTGGTCTGCCTACAGTCCGAGTGATTGTTTTAATAAATTCAAATGATACAGAACTATCCCGCCGTACAGAGTATTTCAAAGTAGTACGCAGTAGACTGGCCTCGAATAATATCTCATTCAGTTTGACCGGGACCAAGATATCCTACGCACCATCCCACCCCCCTCCCCATTAGACATATACATGCCATTAGCCATGAAATGCTATATATTATTTTTTATTTTTTTGAAAGTTCAGTCTATGTCTGAATTGTACGGTCTATACTTCAATTTCTCAGTAAAAACCTGGGGATCTTTGCGATTCCCGTATGTTTCCAACAAGGCACCAAACTTCTCATCACATCCTTGACTGTTTCCGCTCAACCCTTTGATTTCTCCCCACAATGCACAAACCTGGATGTCAACATACAGTCCTAGCTCAGACATTGATTTCTCTGTGTGAGCACTGAGTGTCCGCTGTCATTTTCAAATACGTTGGCCGCTTCTAGAAATGGCCAATTGCCGGTACTTCTTATAAGAGAGTGATTGGTTGGTGCTCTGTCGGAGTGCTGTGTATTGATGGGACTAGGTCCCTTTCGCCCTTAACTTGTTAACTTTAACTTGTATTTTTAGTTTGGATTAGGTAAAGCAGGAGAAGACCCAGGAAAAGGGGGCACAAAGCACCACCTAAAAGTGTAACATGATAATATCTTACCGTCCGTGTCTTTTGGATGACTTCCTCTTCTCTTTCTCTTTGGGAGGAGGTGCAGAAGGTGACTTTGGTGGAGTGATTTGAGTTTCTGGATTGTAAGGTATGGCCCATGCAGTGCTCTCTTCCTTTTTCCTGAATACTTTTAGAGCTTGTTGAACGATTTCGTTGGATTCTCTTAGGGCTTTTCCTCACTTAAATGCTGCCAGGGATCCACCTTGGGCTCCGAGTTGTCAGCTTCCTGGCCTGTGCGCCGGGTTGAAAGATGAGGTGTTTTCAGAGTAGAGGGGGGGGAGGGGCTATGGAGGGGGGGCGGCTCGAAAAAACAACAACTGGGCCCTTCTCGTTCACCAGAGACATATCACTTTCCTCCAACCCTTATGAGCAAATCGAGAATTTGGGGATTATAAGCGTGTTATAGCCGACAAGCGAATACATACCATAACTTGGGTCGAAATTTTAGTTCAAACAATAGGTATTTCCAAATATACAAGAAAGCATATAAAATATATAGCGAACAAGGTAGTGAATTCGACTGTAAGCTAGAAGCTTATTATTCGTCGTCTCCACAAAATGAACAAAATAACATATATACACTAGAAGAATGGCAAGAATGTCAGAATTAATATCACAGCGCTTTTGTAATTGTTCCGTAACCTCTTGCTTACAATAATTTATGAGGAAATAAATATGACGAGAGAGAGAGAGAGCGAGAGAGAGAGAGATGGTGTTTTTGATACCAATGATGAGACACTCACTAATTATCCTAGGGATATAATAACTTACTAACGTGCCCAGTGTGTGCAGATAATATAGTCACCTCAGAGGAAAAAGGTGAGAGAGACGAGACGAGACGAGAGAGAGAGAGAGAGAGAGAGAGAGAGAGATGGTGTTTTTGATACCAATGATGAGACACTCACTAATTATCCTAGGGATATAATAACTTACTAACGTGCCTAGTGTGTACAGATAATATCGTCACCTTAGAGGGAAAAGGTGCCAACTGCAATGCTAAAGCACCTCTCCCATCCAAGGTGGCGATATATTATGAATACACTTCAGACACACACAAGAAGGAGAAAAGATAAATGTCTGATTTGTCATGTCCTACACCCGTCAATCACCCGCCACAGACCACCCGCCATACAGCCGGCAAACGCCGCTTCAAGGAGTTTGTCACAAAATATTTAATTTATCATACATGTAGGTTTCTCGATATGAGTTAGATTCCCATCCCCGGGCGTTTCGAACATGGTTATTCTCACGTCTCCAGTAAAGGCGTGTCGACTGGGGTATAGGTCCCAGAAGGTGGTCCGAAATCGGACAGTGCATGGGAGAATTTGGCGGGTACCCCAGTGTATTAGCGTATTATATATCTTCCATGTATATCCTTACCGAATTAGTTCCACTGGCCAAAGCTAAAGCTAATGTTGTAGTACAACTGTCCTTGCCTTACATACAGTTCATAAGCGGCATGCGTATACTGTGTAATGTGCCTCCGCGCCCAGATTGGTCAGACCCCTAGTGGAGCATAACTGTGGCAGCAAACCATATTACTAACATGCTTAAACAACTTGGTAAACTTGTATACAAGTTAATAAATTGTTTTAACAAGTTAATAACTTGTTTTAACAAGTTAGTAGCAAGTTAATAACTTGTTTTAACAAGTTAGTAGCTTGTTTTAACGAGTTAGTATTAGAAGAGGTGGCGGTTCTTTGATGTCGTACAAAACAATGCAGATATCTTCTGTCAACTGTACAGTCGACACCCAGCATCCTGCACAGGTCAGACAGATTCAAGTTGGCATCAGGCGACATCCGGTTTTGAAGGCTGAAGATTGGTAAAAAGTTTGAAACTAAAAAAGAACTATTTTCCATTAATTTTCTCCTGTTTTGAAAAAAAAATAACCACTTTTGATAAAAAAAAATTTCCAGTTTTGAAAAAATAACCAGTTTTGAAAAAAAATAACCAGTTTTGAAAAAAATAACCAGTTTTGAAAAAACGACAATTTATTTCAAAAGTGGTTATTTTTTTTTCAAATGTGGTTAGAATTTGTTTTTCAATATTGGTAAATTTATTTTCAAAAGCTATTTTTTTTTTCCTAAAACGGTGATTTTTTTAGCCCGACTGTTTCCAGTGAGGGCTATAGTAATGACTTTTGTCCGTCTGTCCGTCTGTTAACTTTTAGAGTTTTGGTTAAAGTTTGTGGTTAAAGTTTTTTACTGAAGGTTCAAGTGGGTTTTTATTTTTTATTTTTTTTTTCTCTTTTCCTGTTTAGTTGACATTTGGAGTTTTGGTTAAAGTTTGTTGTTCAAGTTTTATATTCAACCTTCAAGTACAGGCTATACCTGGTAGTTCTTGTCTGATCGTCACAAAATTTCATAGGCAGGTTTTCGGTCATGTCTACTTGAGAACGTCGCCTTTTGGTCGTGATCGGTCAGCCGGTATGGCTGCCCGAGACCAAAACCCGAAAACCATTAGCACAGTCTACAGGTCATATTTATGAAGGGATTTCATTGCAACTCCATAGAATGTCTCTGTATAATGCCTATAATGCCAAGATGAGAACGTCCCCGTTTGGGCATGATCTGTCAATCGTGATGGCTGCCCAAGCCCGAAACCCAAAAACTTTTAGGGCAGTCTGCAGGTCATGTTTGATATGGACGGATTTCATTGTAACTTGATTCGATGATTCCGTATGATGTCTACATGAGAATTTCCCCATTTGGGTGTGATCTATCAACCGTCACGACTGCTCGAGCCCAAAACCCGAAAACCTTTAGCACAGTCTACAGGTCATATTTATGGAGGGATTTTATTGTAACTTGGCAGGATGACTCCAAATAATGTCTAGATGAGAACGTCCCATTTTGATCGCGATCATGCAGCCTTGATGGGTGCCCGAGCCCAAAACCTTTAGCATAGGCAAAAGGTCATATTTATGGAAGGATTTCATTGTAACCTGTTAGGGTGACTCCATATAATGCCTAGATGATGACATCCCCTTTTGGTCGTGATTGGTCAGCTGTGATGGCTACAATTGCCCGAAGCCCAAAAACCTTGAGCACAGTCTACAGGTCATATTTATGAAGGGATTTCATTGTAACGTCACAGGATCACTCCAGATGATGCCCATATGAGATTGTCCCCTTTGGTTGCAATCATTCAACCATGATGGCTGCCCAAGCCCGAAGCCCAAAAACCTTAAGGACAGTCTACAGGTCATATTTATGAAGGGATTTCATTGTAACTTGGTAGGTTGACTTCATATAATGTCTAGATGAGAACGTCCCTTTTTGGACATGATTGGGCAACTTTGATGGCTAAAGGTGTCCAAAGCCCGAAAACCTTTAGCACTGTCTACAGGTCATATTTATGAAGGGATTTCATTGTAACTTGGTAGGTTGACTCCAAATAATGTCTAGATGAGAACGTCCCATTTTGGTCGTGATCATTCAGCCTTGATGGGTGCCCGAGCCCAAAAATCTTTAGCATAGGCAAAAGGTTATATTTATAGAAGGATTTCATTGTAACATTGTTAGGTTGACTCCATATAATGCCCAGATGATGACATCCCCTTTTGGTCATGATTGGTCAACTGTGATGGCTACAGGTGCCCGAAGCCTGAAAACCTTGAGCACAGTCTACAGGTCATATTTATGAAGGGATTTCATTGTAACTTTGCAGGATCACTCCAGATGATGCCCAGATGAGATCGTCCCCTTTGGTTGCGATCATTCAACCATGATGGCTGCCCGAGCCCGAAGCCTGAAAACCTTTAGCACAGTCTACAGGTCATATTTATGAAGGGATTTCATTGTAACTTGGTAGGTGACTTCATATAATGTCTAAATGAGAACGTCCCCTTTTGGACACGATTGGGCAACTGTGACGGCTTCAGGGGCCCAAAGCCCGAGAACCTTTAGAACAGTCTACAGGTCATAATTATGAAGGGATTTTATTGTAGCTTGGTAGGATGACTCCAACTAGTGTCCAGATGAGAACGTCCCCTTTTGGTCATGATCATTCAGCCTTGATGGCTGCCCGAGCCCAAAAACCTTTAGCATGTCTGTAGGTCGTATTTATGGAAGGATTTCATTATAACTTGTTAGGTTGACTCCATATAATGCCTAGATGATGACATCCCCTTTTGGTCATGGTTGGTCAACTGTGCTGGCTACATGTGCCTGAAGCCTGAAAATCTTGAGCACAGTCTACAAGTCATATTTATGAAGGGATTTCATTGTAACTTCATAGGATCACTCCAGATGATGTCCCGATGAGAATGTTCCCTTTTGGTTGCGATCATTCAACTATGATGGCTGCCCAAGCCTAAAGCCCGAAAACCTCTAGCACAGACTTCAGATCATATTTATGAAGGGATTTCATTGTAACTTGGTAGGTTGACTTCATGTAATGTCTTGATAGGGTGACTCTAAATAATGTCTAGATGAGAACGTCCCCTTTTGGTCGCGATCATTCAGCCTTGATGGCTGCCTGAACCCAAAACCCCAAAAACCTTTAGCATAGTCTGTTGGTCATATTTATGGAAGGACTTCATTGTAACCCATAAGTGTGACTCCATATAATGCCTAGATGATGACATCCCCTTTTGGTCGTGATTGGTCAACTGTGACGGCTTCAGGGGCCCAAAGCCCAAAAACCTTGAGCACAGTCTACAGGTCATATTTATGAAGGGATTTCATTGTAACTTTGTAGGATCACTCCAGATGATGCCCAGATGTGAATGTCCCCTTTTGGTTGCGATCATTCAACCATGATGGCTGCCAGAGCCCAAAGCCCAAAAACCTTTAGCACAGTCTACAGGTCATATTTATTAAGGGATTTCATTGTAACTTGGTAGGTTGACTTCATATAATGTCTAGATGAGAACGTCCCCTTTGGATGCAATTGGGAAACTGATGGCTACAGGGGCCCGAAGCCTGAAAACCTTTGGCACGAAAACCTTTAGCACAGTCTACAGGCCATATTTATGAAGAGATTTTAATGTAACTTGGTAGGATGACTCATTTTGGAATAATTTCACTGTAACTTGGTAACTTTTGTTGATATACGTTAACTGTGAGGGCCACATATATTAACTGTGAGGTCATATTAACCCACCCCTCAGATCTTTAGTACAGTGTACACCTTATATTATATTTATCATAAACATAGCACACAGGGAACAGAAATGAACATATTCCCAATTATCACAATTCTTGTCTTATTTCATAATCCTTTCATAAACATTGAACATTATCCTTTTCATCAAACACAACACACAAGTTAAGCTACAGTGTCATTGACACTTTCATTTACTTCTAACCATGGCTTATTAGTCCTTATTGCAACAAGCTCATCAAGTTTGTTCCATTAATAGGTCATGAGGTATGTTTTGAAGTAGAGATATGAAAAAATAAAATTTGAATAGCAAATTTTGTATATCACGAGTGCAGATATGGCAGATTCGTTAGGTAAACTATTAACAAAAAATGGCTCCGACTATTTTGCGTCTAAGCATTGCCATTCCTGGGACAGTCGGGCTGCATGCGTGACATCACTCTAGTTTTCAAAACTGGTGATTTTTTTTAAAAAAAATTTATTTTTTCAAAAGCGTTTTTTTTTTTCAAAACTGGTTTCTACATAGGTACAACCCCTACAGGACAAATTGTGTAATTATCCAGTACAGTCCAATACTCCGGGCCTCAGCACGGTCACCAACCACCCTAGGCTACTAAAAGCATAGCTAGGTCCAAGGCAGTAGGTAGCCTCACTGAGACCAGCGGCATATTTTTCGGAAATGGAAGAAAATGGATAGCACCCATCTAGAGGTCACCCCAAAGAAGTACACCTAACTTCAAAGCAATCCAATCATAAATGTGCCCTGCAGGGTGTGCCAAAGGGAAATATTGATGCATAACTGCACTAAGTTTATCGAAGGTCGTTGCCGGCAGCCACTTTTTTGACGGAAATGGAAGAAAATCAATAGTTCCCATCTCCACCACAAACAAGCTTACCAGGTTTCAAAGCAATCCGATCATAAATGTGCCATGTAGGGTGTACCAAAGGGAAATATTGAAGCCTGAGTAAACTAAGATCAAAGGTTGTTGCCAGCGGCAACATTTTTTGAAGCAAATGGAAGAAAATCGATAGCTCCCATCTAGATATCACACCAAATGAGCACACCAAGTTTCAAAACGATTTGATCATAAATGTGCTTCGCAGGGTGTGCCAAAGGGAAATATTGATGCATAACTGCATTAAGTTCATCGAAGGTTATATTGCCAGTGGCAACATTTTATGACAGAAATGGAAGAAAATCGATAGCTCCCATCTAGAGGTCTCCCAAACAAGCATACAAAGTTACAAAGCGATCCGATCATAAATGTGCCCTATAGTGTGTGCCAAAGGAATATATTGATGCCTGACTAAACTAAGTTCAAAGGCCATTGCCAGCGGCAACATTTTTTGACAGAAATGAAAGAAAATTGATAGCTCTCATCTATAGGTAACCCCAAACAAGCATACCAGGTTTCAAAGCAATCGGATCATAAATGTGCCCTTTAGGGTGTGCCAAAGGGAAATATTGAGGCCTGACTAAACTAAGTTTAAAGGTCATTGTCAGTACCAACATTTTTTGACGGAAATGGAAGAAAATCGATAGTTCGCATCTAGAGGACACCCCAAACAAGCATACCAAGTTCAAAGCAATCTGATCATAAATGCGACCTGTGCAGTGTGCCAAAGGAAATTCTAGACATACATACGTATGTACGCCAACGGACAAGAAGTGACAGCAATAGCTCAGCTTGACTTTGTCAAGTTGAGCTAAAAATGTATTTCTATATTATTTATTTATTTACTGGCGTTGAAGGTCCCATATTTCTGCACAATGGCTAATCGTGGCTGTAACATGGATATAAAGTCAAGCTCAGTCAATCGTTTATGCTCATGTTGCCCATTTTTGAGGAATTCCACCCCAGGCATTATTTACTGGTCTTATTTTCCAATAAAACAGATCTTGTTTACTACAGTAAATAAGCACTGCTTCACTTCCAGGGGTTCCCAAGGGGATGTCTGTCTTGTTTGTCTAAGGAAACAACCATATGTGGCAAGTTGAAAACACCATATCAGTTTGTTATATTGAATATACAATTGTTCGGAGGTATTCACTGGGGCCAAGCACACATGAACACCCTCACTACTGTATATTCAATATCACTCGCTTCCTGCAGTGTATCCAATACTTAGTATGTACTGTTCAAGAAAACCACTGGTTTCAAAAACAGCCCCTGACATAAAACAATAGGCTCCAAGGGGCCTGAGAGCGCTTACCTGACACTGACAACTATCAACCGAGGGTCCTGATTTGAACAAACTTGCATCTGACCCATTAAGAAAACCATATACCAAATATCAAAACATTCTGACCGGTGGATCTGAAAAAAAAAATGTAAAAAAATATTCCCAGTTATAGTTTGTGCTCACATAGGGTCCCATATATGAAACCAGGGACTTGGCTTAATCAAACTTGAATCTCACCTCCCTAAGGATGCTGTTTTCCAAATATCAAAAGATTCTGACTACTGGATCTGAAGAAAAGTATTTAAAAAAATATTCCTCATGTTGAACTAAGTTATAATTTGGGCTACCATAGAGAACCCAAATATGAACCCAGGGACTTGGCTTTAACAAATTTGAATCTCATCTCCCTAACGATACAGTATACCAAATATCAAAAGATTCTTACTGGTGGATGTGAAGAAGAAGATTTTTAAAGAATGTTCCTCATATTGAACTAAGTTACAATTCGGTCTCCCACAGGGAGCCCAAATATGAACCCAGGGACTTGGCTTTAACAAATTTGAATCTCACCTCCCTAACGATACAGTATACCAAATATCAAAAGATTCTGGTTGGTGGATCTGAAGAAGATTTTTTAAAAAATTCCTCATATTGAACTAAGTTATAATTCAGGCTCCCACAGGGAGCCCAAATATGAACCCAGAGACTTGGCTTGAACAAACTTGAATCTTACCTCCCTCAGGATGCTGCATACCAAATTTCAAAAGATTCTGGTTGGTGGATCTGAAGAAGAAGATTTTTAAAGAACATTCCTCATATTGCACTAATTTAAACATTTGGGCTCCCATAGAGAGTCCAAGTATGGGCCCAGGGATTTGTTTTCAACAAACATGTGAAACAATCTTCCAAAGATGTTATATGTGAAATTTGAAAGCTTTTAGAGCAGTGGTTTGGGAGAAGAAGAGTCTTAAATGTTTTCCCCATGACCCACAGTGTCAGAAAATGCTGACTCGGCATTTTTGTATAAGCATTCTTCCCTTAGCCAGCCTTACAGTTTACATTTAAAAATGCATGGATTGCTCTGACATTGTGCGCACACAATGCTGTTATGTTGAAGTTTCACCAAATAACATTGAAACCAATGTTCTTCAATTTTGTCATTTCACTTATAACTTACCAAGTTCAAGTTTGTCAAGTTGAGCTTCAGTGTCATTGACACTTTCATTAATATAAGCATATATATTTTTATATGTGAGTATATATTTTTATATTTGAGTATATATTTTTCATATACGTGTCAAGGTAGAAGTTTATATTTCAGTTCGGAATAAAGACCTTACCTGGCCTGAAGAAATGTCTCAGTTAGCAAAGAATAAAACATTGAAGAAAGATGATAGTAAGTATATTGTTTTCAATGTTATTTTTAAATATCCACTTGGAGCAAGACACTTCATTCATCCCAATTGCCCACGTGGGGGCACGGTGGCATTGTGTACTGAGGTGTACTGCATTTCAGTGGTGCACTTGTCTTCAACCAATGCTAACCCTGCTTGTGTGGAGTTAGTATGTTGGGGAGTCTGACTGTTGCTTGCAATTTTGATGTGGTTCTCTCTGGGTACTCTGTTAAACCCCAATAAATAAATAAATAAATAAATAATCCACTTGGAGCATGACAATAAAAAAAGAAACAAACAATTATCCACTCTTGCCTTGTGTTATAAATGTAGCAGCCCTCGGAATTTACCACAGCAATTAGCAATGTTCTGGTGTATGTCAAAAGAGACCATTGTTACCATGGTAGATAAATGCCACTGCAAAACATGTACTTTTTACAATTTGTTGATACTTTGCATGCTGTCAGGGGATATTGCTGCCAAGGATTGCAAATCTCTTTCCACAAGAAGGAGTATCATTTTTAGCTCAACTTTGACGAAGTCAAATTTGAGCTATTGTCATGGCCCGTCGTCCGTCCGTCCGTCTGGCCGTCTGTCCATATGTCAACAATTGGCTATGGCTCGGGCTAGAGGTCGTATTTATGAACCGATCTTTACGAAACTTCTTGTGTACCTTTGTTATGACCCTGGGACGGGAACGAGTGTTTTTAGGTGTGGTCCGAAATTCAAGATGGCTGCCAGTGGCCATTTTGTACCGATGATGCAAAAATCAATTTTTTGTACAGAACTTCTGTATGAAAGTTCTGATTTGAATAAAGTTTTGTATAAATGTTTAGTACCATGGGATACATCACATATAATACGGGTTTTTTTCTCGTGCGTAAATTATGCAAATTAGACTGACTTTGATTTATTTAGTGTTACTTTCAGAGCTGTAAGTGCCAAGCTGCTATGGCTCAGGCTAGAGGCCGTATTTATGAACCGATCTTTACGAAACTTCTTGGGTACCTTTGTTATGACAGTGGGACGAGAACGAGAGTTTTTGGGTTTGGTCCGAAATTCAAGATGGCTGCCAGCCGCCATTTTGTACCGACGATGCAGAAATCTGTTTTTTGTACAGAACTTCCATATGAAAGCTATGATTTGAATAATTTTTTGTATGAATGTTTAGTACCATGGGATACATCACATATAATACGGGTTTTTTTCTCGTGTGTAAATTATGCAAATTAGACTAACTTTGATGTTTTTTGGTGTTACTTTCAGCATGGTAAGTGCAAATGCCAATACGGCTCGGGCTAGAGGCCGTATTTATGAACCGATCTTTACGAAATTCCTTGGGTACCTTTGTTATCACCGTGGGACGAGAACGAGTGTTTTTGGGTCCGGTCCGAAATTCAAGATGGCCGATGGCAGCCATTTTGTACAAAATTTGGTGCAATCAGATTTTTGCACAGAACTTCCATATGAAAGCGCTGATTTGAATAATTTTTTGTGTGAATGTTTAGTACCATGGGATACATCACATATAATACGGGTTTTTTTCTCGTGCAGAAATTATGCAAATTAGATGAACTTTGATTTTTTCAGTGCTACTTACACACAGTAAGTACACATGTCAATACGGCTCGGGCTAGAGTCTGTATTTATGAACCGATCTTCACAAAACGTCTTGGGTACCTTTGTTATCACCTTGGGACGAGAATGAGTGTTTCTGGGTGCGGTCCAAAATTCAAGATGGCTGCCAGTGGCCATTTTGTACCGAAATTAGGTCTAATCAGTTTTTTGTACACAACTTCTATATACGGCTCAGGCTAGAGGCCGTATTTATGAACCGATCTTTATGAAACTTCTTGGGTACCTTTGTTATCACCGTGGGATGAGAACGAGTGTTTTTGGGTGTGGTCCAAAATTCAAGATGGCCACCAGCAGCCATTTTGTACCAAAATTAGTGCAATCAGTCTTTTGTGCAGAACTTCTGTATGAAAGTTCTGATTTGAATATATTTTTGTATGAATGTTTAGTAACATGGAATACATCACATATAGTACGGGTTTTTTTCTCGTGCAGAAATTATGCAAATTAGATGAACTTTGATTTATTCATTGCTACTTATACACTGTAAGTGCACATGTCAATACGGCTCGGGCTAGAGGCTGTATTTATGAACCGATCTTCACAAAACTTCTTGGGTACCTTTGTTATCTCCTTGGGACAAGAACGAGTGTTTCTGGGTGCAGTCCAGAATTCAAGATGGCTGCCAGTGGCCATTTTGTACCGAAATTAGGTCCAATCAGTTTTTTGTCACAACTTCTACACAGCTCATATTTGTGAACTGATCTTCACGAAACTTCTTGGGTACCTTTGTTTTCACCTTGGGACAGGAATGAGTGTGTTTTGGGGTGCCTTTGTTATCACTGTGCTATGAGAACAAATATTTTGGGGTTCAGTCAGACCCACTCTGGGACTCAAAGATTTCTTTTCTAGTTTAGCATCTGACTGTCACCCACCTTTACAATACTTTACCTATACATTTGTTACAGGCAACGGTCAGTATTTATGTACAGACCGTTACAATACTTTATATGTATGTTTGTTATCAGGTCATTACCTAGATGTTTGTCATTGCTGTGTCACATACTATACATGTACATGTCTTTGTCTTGACAAGTTGAGCTACAGTGTCATTGACACTTTCATTTCACTTTTAACCAGTTTCAGCTGGAAATAAAATTTTTACCAATGATTTTTAGCTCACCTGACTGCAAGTCAGTGGCCGCATTGCCATCACTTGACATCCGTCATCCATCGGCTGTTAACTTTTGCAAATGTGACATCTTCTTCACAACCACTAGGCTAAATTCAAACATATATTGCATCTATGGAGTATACCCTTTCTATTTTGTTGAAATGAAGCAGCTGCCATATTCGGGCTCTGGTCAATACCCCAAAAGCTTAAAAATCTTTAAAAATCTTCTTCTCATGAACCACCAGAGGGAATGCCTTGATATTTGGTATGCAACATCCTTTGGTGTTGTAGAAAAAAGTTTGTTCAAGGGAAGTTGGTAGGTCAATATTTGGGCTCTCTGTGGAAGCATATCCTTTTTGGGCTTTGCCCCAAATTTCTATTTGAAGAACTGGTGGGCCAATTTGAACCAAATTTGGTATGTAGTATAAGTGTGTCCTAAGTAATTGTTTGATTCCCGAAAAACTTTTTTTCACAGCTTCGTGGCAACCCCAGGGGTTAAAAACAGAAAACAATTCAAAAGCCCATATTTCCCAAACCACACGGAACAGAGAACTGTTGTTTGGTATGAAGCATCCTTGGGATCAGTAGAATGGAATGGTTGAAAACATTGCCACCGCTTCTATCAGGGTGTCCTGCAGAGGGCATTGACAAAGTGATGAGTCAGCATTTTTGTAGTAATTTATCCTGGAGGAATATCTGATACACTTATTCAAACTAGAATAACATATTGCTCTTATCTAAACAATTAGCTGTCAAACACACATGTTAATCTTGTTATTTTAATCAGAAAATGAAATTGTTCAGTTCAAAAATGTCCATTTTCTGATTCCCTGATCAAACCTTTTCAATGCTGTGCACATATGTTTTTTCAGGACTCTTGGAAAAATTTTAAATGAATATCTTTAATTTAACCCTCTCAAGACTTCAGTGTCAGGCTTGGCATTTTTTAGGAGTGCTGGAGTGCTGCACACCTACTGCACGCCTAGAAAAAATTGAGGAGGGCAATTTTTTGCACCCCTTAGTTTTCTGGAATGCCAGACCTGTTTGGGACTGTGTTTTAACTGATTGAGTGCTAAAAGCCACTATCAGGGCTTTCAGAAAAATGAGGGTACCAGAGCAAAAGCCAACATTTCCTCGCTCATGTTTCATATTCAGTCAAACGCAAATATTATATTTGTTTGATGACAAATTATTGGAGGGTGCCTGTGGGCACTTGCCAATAATTTGTAATGAAACAAATTCTAACTAACAAATTCAGACCACCAAAAATAATTTAGCCTTCAACCAGTTAAAACCTATTATTTGTTAATGTTGCATTGATTCACAATAATTCATAACCCATTCTGTATCACATTTCAATAAATTTTGAGTGTAGAAGACAGTCACACAAGAATTGAATGCATCATTTTTAGCTCAACTTTGGCAAAGCCAAATTTGAGGTATTGTCATGGCCGTCATCCGTCTGTCCGTCTGTCCATCGCGCCATCAACGCAGCTCGGGCTAGAAGCCGTATTTATGAACCGATCTTTACGAAACTTCTTGGGTACCTTTGTTATCACCGTGTGATGAGAATGAGTGTTTTGGGGTCCGGTCCGAAATTCAAGATGGCCGCTGGCAGCCATTTTGTACAAAATTAGTTGCAATCAGATTTTTGCGCAGATCTTCCATATATGAAAGCTCTGATTTGAATAATTTTTACCTGCGTCGCCAGCGGCAGAGCAGGTCTAGTAACCGCTCAACTCCGTCCGTCCGTCCATCCGTCCGTCTGTCCGTCCATCCTTCCGAAACACTTTCCGTCAAAGTTTTCTTGGCTTCTATGAAAGGGAATGATTTTATATTTGGTCTGCTTCTTCATAATGATGAGTTGTATCGTGTAAGCAATTTTCAGATCTGCCATGCAGTCACTTTCTGTTTGCCGATACTTTGAAATTTTACTGTACCCACTGAACATTGAAATTTTCCATCAAGGTTTTCTCGGCTTCTATGCAAGGGATTGATTTTATATTTGGTCTGCTGCTTCATAATGATGAGTTGTATCGTGTAAGCAATTTTCAGATCTGCCGTGCAGCCACTTCCTGTTTGCCGATACTTTGAAATTTTACTGTACCCACTGAACATTGAAATTTTTCGTCAAACTTTTCTTGGCTTCTATGCAAGGGATTGATTTTATATTTCATCTGGAGCCTGATAATGATCACTTGTATCGTGTATGCAATTTTCAGATCTGCCATGCAGCCACTTCCTGTTTGCCGATTCAATTGCATGCAGCAACGCAGGTCCAGACCCGGTATTGGTCTTGTTTGTATGAATGTTTAGTACCATGGGATACATCACACAAATAATACGGGGTTTTTTCTCGTGCATAAATTATGCAAATTAGACTAACTTTGATTTATTTAGTGTTACTTTCAGCACTGTAAGTGCAAATGCCAATACAGCTCGGGCTAGAGGACGTATTTATGAACCGATCTTCACGAAACTTCTTGGGTACCTTTGTTATCACCGTGGGACGAGAACGAGTGTTTTGGGGTCCGGCCTAAAATTCAAGATGGCTGCTGGCAACCATTTTGTACAAAATTAGGTGCAATCAGATTTTTGCGCGGAACTTCCATATGAAAGCAGTGATTTGAATAATTTTTTGTGTGAATGTTTAGTACCATGGGATACATCACATATAATACGGGTTTTGTTCTCGTGCATAAATTATGCCAATTAGACTAACTTTGATCTATTTAGTGTTACTTTCAGCACTGTAACTGCAAATGCCAATACGGCTCGGGCTAGAGGCCGTATTTATGAACCGATCTTTACGAAACTTCTTGGGTACCTTTGTTATCACCTATAAGAAAAACAAAAGCTTGCGTAACATCCATGTAAGGACTAAATTAGAGCCCATCAATGAATAACATCAATTATTGCCAGTCAGTTTAACTAGTTCCTAAGCTGATCACTTAGTTTAAATCAATTTATGTATTTTTTGTCATGTTTGAAACCCATCGAGATTCAGTAAATGAAAACAATTTTTTCGATGGCATATTAAAAGAAAAAAACGTTTGAGTAGGAAATGTCTGTGCCAGTTTAACCTCAACCAAACAAACACACACACACACACACCCACACCCTCACACACACACACACACACACACACACACACACACACACACACACACATATATATGCCTGTTTTCCTTACATTGTGAGGTATCTATTTTATACCAGCTGAGCGAGATCACCGCTTTCTTAGGCTCTCAGAAAGGAGATATTTTGTATTTTATCCTGTCATAACATGAACTATCCAAGGGCCGTCCACGTTTTTGTCTAGCATGAAGGGCTAAGTTTTAGACATTCCACATACATACCGAGGCACAGCCTTATATGGCAGTGTCCTTATGAGGTATATGTATAGTGTTCCTTATTCCCTCGTATGGTAATGTCATTCCAAGGTAGTGTTCCTTATATGGTGATGTCTTTGCCAGGTAGTGTCCCTTTCTTTATTCATTTCGTGAAGTGTACGGACATTCGTTGAAGATAATTAATATTCAACTAGCATATGCATGCATCAGCTGCAAAAATTAGTCATGTCAGATTTCTGCTCTTGGAGTGTGTTCCACACAGATGCACACTCACAAATTCCGTATTGAAGAACTGAGGTACTTCTCAAATTATGTTTATAGGATCCAGCACTGAAAGTGGAGTAACTTAGTGAGGTTACCTTACCGAGGTAACGGGAAATTTACCTCAGTATTTTTGTGTACCTCGGTATGTGACTGTGTACTTCTATAATTTACCTCGACAGGGGGGGTTAAACCAACGCACACACACCTACATAAACCAATCCACACACACACAAACAAAAACAAATGACTTCTCCGAGTGCATGCATCAATGCCTTCACCGAAGGCATTCTGAAATCAGGCCAAAGGCACATGCTTAACAGTCGTCACCCAGGGCTTCCAATCTTCCTGCTTAGACATACTTAGCATGTACCCGATTCAAAATTGATCATCTGCTGTGAATAAATCGGCACTGACCCCCACCCAATTCCACGAAAACACCCCCCCCCCATGCCACATTCCCCGCCAATGCACTTTCAGATTGAATTCTTTAATAAATGCATGTACTTGTTGCGTTGCAGGGCGTTTCATTAAAATGTGATTCTGCCTACATCATCAAGAACCGCTTTCTCAGGAGGCATTCCCAAGGCACGGCATGGTAAAGGCATGTACAAATGCATGACATCTCCGAATGCATGCCTTCATTGAAGGCATCCTGAAAGCACGCCAATTGTGCGAGTTCTAGTCATTGTGCATTGATTCTAGACTCCCTATTTAGACCGAATTATGCATGTACTGCACTCAAAATTGATCATAAAGGGAACGAAATGGACCTTAACTTGGGTGACCCCCCCCCCCCCCCCCCCCCCCCGGAATTACCCTCTTCCCCCCAGCATGCTGCCCCCCCCCCCCCCCCCCCCATACCCAATGCATTTTCAAAGGGTGTGTAATTGCCACTGTTTGGTAGGGGCTATCGCAGCCCCCCCCCCCTCCCTCGCCACAAACTTTTGAACAACAGTCAATCGAAGGGTGCGATAAGTAATATGTCTGTAAAGGGATCAGTATTTGACACAAAAATCTGCATTAATCAGTGCCCAACAGTCTGGGTATCTTTTTATAGAAATGACCGAGTTGTCAGTTTGAGGCGGACTAATGTTATTTATTTATTCCAACTGTATTATAAAGGCATGCCTTCACCGGAGGCATTCTGAAAGCATACCTTGCTCAGGCTTGATAAATACATTTGATTGTCGTCATTTCATTTAGACTTTTGCTGGGAACGCGGTGGCTCAGTAGGTAGAGGTACAAGCTGCAAGCCGAGATACCCTCCTTTCGAATCTCAACTGCGGTAACCTAACCGCATTGTTTATTGGGGTAAGACACTAAAACCCATTGCCCATGTGGGGGTGCAGTTGCATTGTGTACTAAGGCGTACTACATGACAATGGTGCACTTGTCTTCAACCAATGTTAACCCTGCTTGTGTGGAGTTAGTAGTTTGGGGAGTCTGTCAGTTGGTAGCCTTTGGTGGTTCTCTCTGGGTACTTCGGCTTCCTCCACCGGTAAAAATGAGCGACACGAGGTGACCTTGGCTGCCAAAAGTGTTGTTAAATCCCAATAAATAAATGAATCAATGAATAAGTAAATAAATAAGTTCAGGCCTTTACAACCCGTTGTTTAGCACTGGACCCCGAATTAGTCATGCCTGGAATCACAGCGTGTCAACAGCAATAATGACCGAACACGTCTATTGGTTCAATCTCCTATCTTCAAATCTTCATTCATTCCACACCACATATAATACTGTTTAATAGGCGTGATTGCCTACCAGACCCCCCCCCCCCCCAAACCCCCTCCCCGCCCATCCCTTGCCATCTCTTGCTTATGCAATGTCAGTTTAATGCGATCTAAGGAAAATGTTGAATTCCAACCTCATGGTCTTGTATAAAGGTGTGTAGTTTGCAGTTGGAGTGGGAGAATTTATCAAATGGACAGAAAAAATGCCAAACTAGGCCGTCGGTGACAGGTTAATAATGAGTGGAAAAGTCTTTAAACTGAGACTGATGTATGTGTGTGTGGGGTGGGGGGGAGGCTTCTCTGTTCCTACGTGATTTTACAGAGTTCAGTGCGGTTAAATAGGAAACGCTACACCCATGCATCTTGTCGCAGAGGAAATCTCACAATTATATTTCTGCTATGTAGTTGTCTGATCAGCCAATTCACCGCTATTTCGCCATGAATCCTTCCGCATGTTTCGTCTATTTTTCAGTTATGTCGGTTATCTAAGATTCAAAGGCAGTGTCACAACCCATTTGAGGTGGACTTAGCAATGCCAGTTCGACTTTATATGATCTCCACTGCATTAAAGATTTATTAAATGTTCAATAACGGATTATCCTAGCAAGGGAGCAGACAGAGGTTTCAAGATTAACTCCTGGGGCCGTTTCATACCAGCTTGAAAAGGACCAGATTCGCAAATTACCGCCTTTCATCAAAACGGTGTATTTCAGCCATTTTACGAGGGATTTCTATGAAATTTTCAGTCCTTGTGGAGGAATAGTTAGTCATAGTTTTTCGTACATAGCAACACGAACGGCACTCTCTCAAATACACACACACAGACACACACATGCTTGTTTTCCTTACATTGTGAGGTATCTATTTCATACCAGCTGAGCAAGGTCACTGCTTTCTAAGGCTCCCAGAAAGGAGATATTTTGTATTTTATCCTGTCATAACTTGGACTATCCAAGGACTGTCAACGTTTTTGTCTAGCATGAAGGGCTAAGTGTTAGACATTCCACATACATACCGAGGCACAGCCTTATATGGCAGTGTCCTTCCGAGGCAAGCGTGAAGCTTTTTGGATCAATACGCTTCAAACCCTCTGGCCATTTGATATGAACATATCAGAGGGCGAATGCGAAAGGAGGTCCATCATTCCTTCCACTTTAACGTACAACAGAATGAATATCGAAATAGCAAAAATGTTAAAAGATGAATGAAATGAAATGAAATGAAATTTATTCAACAAAATACCAAATTTACAAGTTAGATTTGTACAGAGAGTTTTACGTATATAGGATACACTGGTAAATTGTTGGGAGACAACATAGCCACATTGGCTATCTTCCTGTTGCCCCCAGGAAGAGAGAAAGACTATACAGAAATGACTACACAGAAATGGAGTAGGCTGTATATTTTTGTTCATAAGTACCACTGCCTATGGCTCAACTATTGAATGAATGATGAGAGGAAGGAAGACCTCGAAACTATATGCTAGCCCCTTCCCAGTGTACACGAAAGACTGCACCCGATATACGCGAGTGCAATTTGACGGTAGACTGCAAATTTGGATATATAAGATTAGACGTGAGATGGTGGGGCAAGGTATGATTGGGAGATTAATTTGAGGTCGGGTGGGATGAGATAACTGGAGAAGTCACCGACAAGGGCTGACAATGGCGTCCTACGATTAAGAAAGCTTTTTTTATTGACAGGAAAGACTCGAACAGTCGGCGCCTTGAGCAGAAGTATTTAGAATAAGGCTCGTTTGTAACTAGGAGGGAATGGTATTGGCAAATAGAACGATTTCCTGTTTCCATTGACGTCATACTTAAGGTATGGACGTCAATGGAAACTAAAGCTATACCATAGTGCTAGAGTGTCCTATGTCCCACTGGCACATAAAGCATTCAAGCACCCAGGCGACGACATCTTTCCCTCTCTCTCTCTCATATAATGGGTCCCAGGGGCGAGTAACGAGACATGCGAGTATCAATGAGCATTAGGCCTACAATCTGAACACATTTGATACGAACAGGTAACATGTGAGGAGTAGTTTGTTAAGCATTCATTAGTAAGTTGTTTCTTGAAAACATATCTGGAAGGTATGTCCCGTAAGTCAGATTATTCATTAATTCAATTTTACCAATGCTAAATTAAATGAACCTTTGAATCTTCGACCTGTCATCGCCTATAAGAAAAACAAAAGCTTGCGTAACATCCTTGTAAGGACTAAATTAGAGCCCATCAATGAATAACATCAATTATTTCCAGTCAGTTTAACCAGTTCCTAAGCTCATCACTTAGTTTAAATCAATTTTGTGTAATTTTTTGTCATGTTTGAAACCCATCAGGGTTCAGTAAATGAAAACAATTTTTCGGCGGCGTATTAAAAGAAAAAAACGTTTCAGTATGAAATGTCTGTGCCAGTGCGATTTTTTAACCTCAAACACACACACGCGAGTGCTAGAGTTCATATATGCCCAAAAACAAAATAGGTCCTAATTTCAATCATGTGTATGTATTTCCTAAATAAAATTATTATTTATTTATTTATATATTTATTTATTGATTATTTTTAAATTTTTATTAATTTTTATTTATTTATTTATTTATTTGATTCATTTATTTAAATTATTTATTTTATTTTTATTTTTAATTTTTCATACCTTTCACCCAATGTAGAGGTTCAGAAGGTAAAACACACAATTTCTACGTGGTGTAAAATATTTTCCGTCATAAACCTCCGTCGGGGGATATTCATTCCAACTGATAACATTCGTGAGGCATCATGATCTTTGGCGTTATTTTTTCATTTATTTCTTTAGTCTCAATATATTTTATCAAACCATTTTTTCATATTATTTTCACATATTTCTGAAGCCAGTAAAGCAAACCGCTCCCGATTGGTTTTACTTACATCAAAGCCAACCAATAGGGCTTCATAGGGTCAGTAAAGCAAACCACTCACTGACTGATTAAAATTCAATGGAAGCCAATCAATAGAGCTTCATCTAATTTGTTTGGACGACACAAACTGAGTTGTGAAAAACAAACTTGGGACATCTCAGATTGAAAAGAATTAATTAGATGAGTGACATTTGTCAGCTTGTTACCGAGTTTAATTATGAACTGAGCTGTGAAAAACACCCCCAGCCCACATATGGATATATACCATGCATGCCCTCCCAAAGTTGGAATCATTTTCCTCAAAGTCTCTTTGAAAAAGCCAAACCAAGCGAAACGCGTCAAGACAGACGGATTATTTTCTACCTTTGCTGAAGACTGCAACCAATTCAGGTATCTTCTTTAATAGGTAATATCTAATTTTCCAATTTTATTTATTTCATCACTTTTATATTTTATTTATACTTAATTCAGCTACTTTCTTTAACAATGGCAAGAAAAGGGCAGAGGCATCAGAGGCAGAGAGTTGCCCAGTCCGGAACTGGCCAGGAACTATCGTTCCAGGCTTATTCTAGGCTGGTCAAGGCTTTGTTTCAGGTGCTTCAATGTTTGCACCACATTGGGCTTTTAGAGCACCATTTGGCAAATCGGGATTTCCCGAAACAGCTGGAGAAGAAAGTAGATGAGTTAGGTGGCTTTCTAAAGCCAGCTCTTCCCACCCCACACATTTTTTCTGTTTTTCGACAGATTAGTGTGGGATGGGCCAATCAAACGTTAAGTGCTTTAGTTGAGCATTATAAGATAAATTTAAACCAGTTGAAGTCTAAGATAACTTTGGCTATGCGACCACCTCCTGGACTCGAAAAAATAGACTTCAACAGCGCTTCGGCGCGTGCCTTGATCTGGGCTAAAAAGAACTTTAAAAATAAGTTGACAGATAAAGACGATTTCGGCCTATGAGTCTTACATTTCGGAACTTCGCCCAGCATCTGGAGTAAGGAACAATACGGGAGGGAGCAAGCAAACTCCGGCCCGTGTTGTCCCTCTACCCCAACGCGAAAAGCAAAATAAGAAAAGATCAAGGCAAAGCACTTCTCCCTCTTCTTTTCCTTCTACTTCTTCTTTCTCTCAGAGTAAGCGCCTCAATTTGCAAACATCTCCGGTCCATATTGTGACTGAAGATGCTCGCAAATTGAGTAACGCTGTCTTGGCTCATCTTGCTCCTCTACCTCCTACTCCTCCTCAGCCTTTCTTCTCTGGTTCATCTAGTGCTCTCACTAGAACTCCTCCTCCTGCTTCTGTTTCCTCTCCTGCTTCTGTTTCCTCTCCTGCTTCTGTTTCTTCTGCCCCTTCTGCCTCTAGTGTGGTTCAACCAGGTATATCGTACTCAGAGAAAGTCAAATCACCGAGCCGCAACTCGGGCCGCTCATTTGATTCTAAATTCTCCCAGTTTCGGCATAAAAGCGGAGTTAATTTTGACAAAAGGAATTGGCGCCTCCCCGATGTTTGTAAAAACATCCTTATGATTGGAAGTTCAAATTTAGGACGCATTGATCGAAATCCCCATCCGGACATCCAGGTAGAGTGTTACCCCGGCGCCAAATTCAATCATCTGCGCTCTATGTTTAAAGGGCACAGGGGCCAGTCCAGTCCCCAAAAAATATTATTAAATATTGGCGTGAATTCTCGAAACGATAATTCTGATCTCGTAGTTAAGTAGTTGCGGAATATGCTTAGCGATATCAGGGTCAAGTTTAGATCAGCAAAAATTTATTTCGCTGAACTAAACTTTTCGCAAAAACTCCCTCAGGCTGAGAGGAGAACCCTGAGCATCATCAACGAAACCATTTGGAAAGTGAAGGACGTTAACGTGATACCAAAAATTGATGACGCAAAGTTTGATGTTGCTCAGGATTTAATCCATTGGACCACGAGAACCGCCAATATTATGTACGATCACTGGTTGAACCACCTAAATTTAAACTAAGTAAAGGCAAAGGTAACAGCCGCCTAACAGATGTGGGATTAGGAACTAATGTGGTTAACCTGTCTGGCACCAATGACCTAACAACCCAAGAGAAATCTCTTTTAGATCGCGGTTTAACTTTTGTACCAGCACCAAAGCCTAAAACTGATAACCAAACAAATTTACCATCATACAACTGTAATTTTCTTAGGCAAATGAAATTAGCCGACCGCTTTAGAAACTCCAGCGGTCGGAAACTTCCTTTTACAGAATCATCTGGTTGGTCACCTCCAGATAGTGAAGTAGATCCCGAAATTATTGAGGCTAGCAAACGAATTATCAAAAAGGTGTTCAGCATGAACATACTCTCCGATAAAGACAATTTAACAGCTGGTGAACGGAGAGCCCTTACGAAACTTCGAAAAAATAAGAAATTAGTAATTAAACCAGCCGACAAAGGTGGGTCGGTAGTTGTTCTATCTCGGGATAATTATATAAAGGAAGCCATGAGACAACTCAGCAATACTAAACATTATAAGAAAATAGATTCACTTATTTGGCCTAGTAATATCGAAAAATTCAATAAGATCTTAAAATTTCTCCTCGACGAAGGTCACATTACCAAAAAACAATTGAAATATTTAACAGCTAAGCTCAGTGCTCAAACAAGACAATTTTATATCCTACCAAAGATCCACAAGGACCGTTCTTCATGGACGGATGACTTAACTCCACCCGGGAGGCCAATTGTATCAGATTGTAATTCGGAATCTTATGCGATCTCGGAATTAATTGATTATCATCTGAAACCTATAGCAAATAGACATCCGAGCTATCTAAAAAATACACAGGATTTCCTGTCAAAAATTTCGAAATTGAAAATATCGAAAAATGCAATTCTGGCTACTTTGGATATCGACAGTATGTATACGAACATTGATATTGATAAAGGTGTTAAATCAGTTAAAAATGCATTTGAAAAATATCCGGATGCGAAACGCCCGGATGAACAAATTTTGGATCTTTTAGAGCTGAGCTTAAAAGGAAATGACTTTCAATTCAATGGAGAATATTTTCTACAAATAATGGGTTGTCCTATGGGTAAAAGATTCAGTCCTAATTTTGCAAGCATTTATGTAGCGGAATGGGAGGAAAATGCCTTAAGCAAATGTGCAAAGCATCCTCTCGTATATCTCAGATGTTTAGATGACATTTTTATTATTTGGGAACATTCAAAAGAAGATTTTGATGAATTTTTAGAAATTTTGAACAATCACGATCCAAATATTAAATTGAAAGCTACTATCAGTGAAAATTCTGTTGATTTTCTCGATGTGACCGTGTATAAAGGCAAGCAATTTCAGGCGTCCTGTCATTTAGATTATAAAGTATATTTTAAACCAACTGATTCACATCAATTGTTGCACACAAAATCATTTCATCCTCAACATACATTTAAAGGTATCATCAAATCACAGCTCATTTGTTTCCACCGCAATTCAAGTGATAAGGTAAATTTCAATGAGGCTTGTTCTACTCTATTTGGCGCCCTCAGATCGAGAGGGTACTCGCTGCGCCTTTTGCGTAGCCTGAAATCCCAAACCCTGAAAAAGCTCGAAAGTCCAGCTGAAACTACCGATTTCGAACCACTGAAGATTGAACACAACAGACCGTTGCAAAATAGTAGTGGCGCGGTATTTAATTGCAAAAAGCCTCGCTGTAGACTGCATACATTTATGCCTGATCAGAAAGAGGAATTTTCCTCTGAACAAACGAAAAATCATTATCAGATCCGTAACCCCCTCCATTGTGATTCACCAAACATTATTTACCTTATCACTTGTAAGCGATGTCGGAAACAGTATGTTGGTCAAAGTCAAAATCCTTTCCGAGAACGTGCTACTAGACACAAACAGGATATAAAACATAATGCTGATGCCCCAGTAGCACAGCATTTTAACCTTCCTGGCCATTCTTTGGACGATTTCGAAATCCACCCAATTGAACAACCACCAATTAAAGACACATTAGAAGAAACGGATGAATTTAGAAAAAAACGTGAAGCTTTTTGGATCAATACACTTCAAACCCTCTGGCCATTTGGTATGAACATATCAGAGGACGAATGCGAAAGGAGGTCCATCATTCCTTTCACTTTAACGTACAACAGAATGAATATCGAAATAGCAAAAATGTTAAAAGATGAATTCAATTTTACCAATGCTAAATTAAATGAACCTTTGAATCTTCGACCTGTCATCGCCTATAAGAAAAACAAAAGCTTGCGTAACATCCTTGTAAAGACTAAATTAGAGCCCATCAATGAATAACATCAATTATTGCCAGTCAGTTTAACCAGTTCCTAAGCTCATCACTTAGTTTAAATCAATTTTGTGTAATTTTTTGTCATGTTTGAAACCCATCAGGGTTCAGTAAATGAAAACAATTTTTCGGCGGCGTATTAAAAGAAAAAAACGTTTCAGTATGAAATGTCTGTGCCAGTGCGATTTTTTAACCTCACACACACACACACACACACACACACACACACACACACACACACACACACACACACACACACACACACAGTGCGATTTTTTAACCTCAAACACACACACACACACACACACACACCCACACACACACCCACACACACACACACACACACACACACACACACACAGAGTCTTGTCTACCCTACATACCGAGGTACCCCATTGTTTGTCCTTTGAGTGGACTAACGGTTTCTACCTCGTTTTGCCGGTACAGTTCTGGGAAAACAACCGAGGTAAAGGGTTTCTTTTGTCTTTTGTACCTCGGTAAGGCGAAACACGCAAACTCTTTTGTTTACTTACCTCGTCAAGTTGGTAAGACAAACCCACACACACACACACACACACACACACACACACACACACATATATATATGCCTGTTTTCCTTACATTGTGAGGTATCTATTTTATACCAGCTGAGCGAGGTCACCGCTTTCTTAGGCTCTCAGAAAGGAGATATTTTGTATTTTATCCTGTCATAACATGAACTATCCAAGGGCCATCCACGTTTTTGTCTAGCGTGAAGGGCTAAGTGTTAGACATTCCACATACATACCGAGGCACAGCCTTATATGGCAGTGTCCTTATGAGGTATATGTATAGTGTTCCTTATTCCCTCATATGGTAATGTCATTCCAAGGTAGTGTTCCTTATATGGTAATGTCTTTCCCAGGTAGTGTCCCTTTCTTTATTCATTTCGTGAAGTGTATGGACATTCGTTGAAGATAATTAATATTCAACTAGCATATGCATGCATCAGCTGCAAAAATTAGTCATGTCAGATTTCTGCTCTTGGAGTGTGTTCCATACAGATGCACACTCACAAATTCCGTATTGAAGAACCGAGGTACTTCTCAAATTATGTTTATAGGATCCAGCACTGAAAGTGGAGTAACTTAGTGAGATTACCTTACCGAGGTAACGGGAAATTTACCTCAGTATTTTTGTGTACCTCAGTACGTGACTGTGTACTTCTATAATTTACCTCGACAGGGGGGTTAAACCAATGCACACATACCTATATAAACCAATCCACACACACACAAACAAAAACAAATGACTTCTCCGAGTGCATGCATCAATGCCTTCACCGAAGGCATTCTGAAATCGGGCCAAAGGCACTCGCTTAACAGTCGTCACCCAGGGCTTCCAATCTTCCTGCTTAGACATACTTAGCATGTACCCGATTCAAAATTGATCATCTGCTGTGAATAAATCGGCACTGACCCCCCCACCCAATTCCACGAACCACCCCCCCCCCCCTCCCCCATGCCACATTCCCCGCCAATGCACTTTCAGATTGAATTCTTTAATAAATGCATGTACTTGTTGCGTTGCAGGGCATTTCATTAAAATGTGATTCTGCCTACATCATCAAGAGCCGCTTTCTCAGGAGGCATTCCCAAGGCACGGCATGGTAAAGGAATGTACAAATGCATGACATCTCCGAATGCATGCCTTCATTGAAGGCATCCTGAAAGCACGCCAATTGTGCGAGTTCTAGTCATTGTGCATTGATTCTAGACTCCCTATTTAGACCGAATTATGCATGTACCGCACTCAAAATTGATCATAAAGGGAACGAAATGGACCTTAACTTGGGTGACCCCCCCCCCCCCAGAATTACCCTCTTCCCCCAGCATGCCGCCCCCCCCCCCCATACCCAATGCATTTTTAGAGGGCGTGTAATTGCCACTGTTTGGTAGGGACTATCGCAGCCCCCCCCCCCCCCCCCCCCCCCCATCCCACGCCACAAACTTTTGAACAACAGTCAATCGAAGGGTGCGGTCTGTAAAGGGATCGGTGTTTGACACAAAAATCTGCATTAATCAGTGCCCGACAGTCTGGGTATCTTTTTATAGAAATGACCGAGTTGTCAGTTTGAGGCGGACTAATGTTATTTATTTATTCCAACTATATTATAATGGCATGCCTTCACCGGAGGCATTCTGAAAGCATACCTTGCTCAGGCTTGATAAATACATTTGATTGTCGTCATTTCATTTAGACTTTCGCTGGGAACGCGGTGGCTCAGTAGGTAGAGGTACAAGCTGCAAGCCGAGATGCCCTCCTTTCGAATCTCAACTGCGGTAACCTAACCGCGTTGTTTATTGGGGTAAGACACTAAAACCCATTGCCCATGTGGGGGTGCAGTTGCGTTGTGTACTATGGCATACTACATGACAATGGTGCACTTGTCTTCAACCAATGTTAACCCTGCTTGTGTGGAGTTAGTAGTTTGGGGAGTCTGTCAGTTGGTAGCCTTTGGTGGTTCTCTCTGGGTACTTCGGCTTCCTCCACCGGTAAAACTGAGCGACACGAGGTGACCTTGGCTGCCAAAAGTGTTGTTAAATCCCAATAAATAAATGAATCAATGAATAAGTAAATAAATAAATTCAGGCCTTTACAACCCGTTGTTTAGCACCGGACCCCGAATTAGTCATGCCTGGAATCACAGCGTGTCAACAGCAATAATGACCGAACACGTCTGTTGGTTCCATCTCCTATCTTCAAATCTTCATTCATTCCACACCACATATAATACTGTTTAATAGGCGTGATTGCCTACCAGAATCCCCTCCCCCCCCCCCCCAGCCCATCCCTTGCCATCTCTTGCTTATGCAATGTCAGTTTAATGCGATCTAAGGAAAATGTTGAATTCCAACCTCATGGTCTTGTATAAAGGTGTGTGGTTTGCAGTTGGAGTGGGAGAATTTATCAAATGGACAGAAAAAATGCCAAACTAGGCCGGTCTGTGACAGGTTAATAATGAGTGGAAAAGTCTTTAAACTGAGACTGATGTATGTGTGTGTGGGGTGGGGGGGGGGAGGCTTCTCGGTTCCTACGTGATTTTACAGAGTTCAGTGCGGTTAAATAGGAAATGCTACACCTATGCATCTTGTCGCAGAGGAAATCTCATAATTATATTTCTGCTATGTAGTTGTCTGATCAGCCAATTCACCGCTATTTCGCCATGAATCCTTCCGCATGTTTCGTCTATTTTTCAGTTATGTCGGTTATCTAAGATTCAAAGGCAGTGTCACAACCCATTTGAGGTGGACTTAGCAATGCCAGTTCGACTTTATACGATCTCCACTGCATTAAAGATTTATTAAATGTTCAATAATGGATTATGCTAGCAAGGGAGCAGACAGAGGTTTCAAGATTAACTCCTGGGGCCGTTTCATACCGGCTTGAAAAGGACCAGATTCGCAAATTACCGCCTTTCATCAAAACGGTGTATTTCAGCCATTTTACGATGGATTTCTATGAAATTTTCAGTCCTTGTGGAGGAATAGTTAGTCATAGTTTTTTGTACATAGCAACACGAACGGCACTCTCTCAAATACACACACACAGACACACACATGCTTGTTTTCCTTACATTGTGAGGTATCTATTTCATATCAGCTGAGCAAGGTCACTGCTTTCTAAGGCTCCCAGAAAGGAGATATTTTGTATTTTATCCTGTCATAACTTGGACTATCCAAGGACTGTCAACGTTTTTGTCTAGCATGAAGGGCTAAGTGTTAGACATTCCACATACATACCGAGGCACAGCCTTATATGGCAGTGTCCTTCCGAGGCAAGGGCGGATTGAGAGGGGGGGGGGGGGGGCATTGGGGGTGACTAGTCCCCCCCTGACCTCCCGCGAACCCACTAAAAAAAGTCATGCTCTTATTCCACACAATCTTGTTCTATAATGCCCCTCTTTAACTAATGACATCACGTTGCCAAATAAGGGACATGATCCTCTTTTAGAATTCGCAGAATATCGGTTATTTATAGAACTGATGACCATCACGTCTGCAAGTATCCACTGTCTGCAAAATCGATAGTCGAAAGCGGGTTGCAATGAAGCAAAGTATAAAAGAATATTGTGTCGCCACAAGGCCGAAGAAATGGTATGTTCCTGGTATCATTATTTTAACATCGCATACCCCAAACTTGAATATAATGTTAATGGGAAGCAAATATTTCCAGTCACGTATGTTTCCCAGTTCTAATTTTATTGAGGGCTAATGGCATTTGCCGAGTCAACTCAACTGGCCATTCGCCCGAATCTGTGAATGGCCAGTTGAGTTGACCGGTCGAGTTCTCACTGTGGCACACTGCAGTGCCTACAACAATCTTTAAACTTATTATACCTCCACTTTCAGAAAAAGTGGAATATACTGGATTGCATCTGTTCGTTGATGGGTCGGTCATTCAGTGCGTTGGTCAGATGTCCAGCATGAATTGGCCCAGTAGACCTAGAATGCCAACAGTTTTCCAAATTTGTTGCCACTATACAGCCAGAAAATGTAAGGAAAAAGAGGTTTCTTGTTTCTGCGTTTCCGACGATTGATGTTCCCATGATGTCAAAGATCACTAATCTGTCGTGGACAAAATATGACAGTCACCTATTAGCGAAAGTCACTTTTGCAAATAGGTAACTGTCATATTTTGTCCACGACAGACTAGCTCTATGACCAGAAGCAGTATGTGACAGTGTATGTGATGTATGGTTTGATAATTTTACAATGAAAAATGTGTGTTTTCCTTTCATCATATTCAGTTCGACAGGAGGCCAGAATGCATTTTGAAGCCACCTCAGAGCACCTGAAAATCAAAAAATCAGATCCCTCACACAAACGCACGTCCCTTCGGCATGTGCGGCAGTTGCCTTCGACATCAGTCCCCCAGCGTATTTTAATTCCATGATCCGCCCATGCGAGGTACATGTATAGTGTTCCTTATTCCCTTCTGTGGTAATGTCTTTCCCAGGTAGTGTCCCTTTCTTTCTTCATTTTGTAAAGTGTACGGACATTCGTTGAAGATAATTTTAATCTTCCTGGCCATTCTTTGGATGATTTCGAAATCCATCTGATTGAACAACCACCAATTAAAGACACATTAAAAGAAACGGATGAATTTAGAAAAAAACGTGAAGCTTTTTGGTTCAATAGTGACCCCCTGCTTTAAAAACCATGAATTATTTCATGAATATTCTAGAATTATTCATGAATATTCTACAATATTATTATGGAATAAACATGATTAAACATGAATATTATTCATGAATAATATTCTAGAATATTCATGAATATTCATGAATGTTAAATTGCATCTGGAATATCCTAGAATATCCTGGATATTGAAAGGAATATTCATGAATATTCAAGTATAAAAAAGTATAAAAAATAAACTGGAATATTCATGAATATTCCGGATTATTCAAGTATGAAAACGTAATGGAGTTTTCTACATTGGTATATTCTTTAACCATTTTTAGTCCCCTACGGGAACCGTAAGGGGACTATAGGATTGCACTCTGTCCGTTCGTCTGTCCATCTGTCCATCCGTCCATCTGTCTGTCCATCCTTCTGTCCGTCCATCCGTTCGTCCGTCCATCCGTCTGTCTGTCTGTCTGTCTGTCTGTCTGTTTTTTATGTTACCACCTCTCCCTCCAACATGCTTTAAGCTACACCTTTCATATTTGGTACATGGATAAATGGTTCTGAGGGGATGATGCACGCTCAAAATTTTTTTTTCAAAATCCAAGATGACGGAATGGCGGCCATTTTTGTTGTGTTTTTTAAGCTTTTTTTCTCTATTTTCATGTTACCACCCTCCCACCAACATGGTTCAAGCTACACCTTTCATACCTGGTACATGGATAAATGGTTCTGAGGGGATGATGCACGCTCAAAATTTTTTTTTCAAAATCCAACATGGTGGAATGGCGGCCATTTTTGTTGTGTTTTTTAGGCTTTTACCACCCCTCCCACCAACATGGTTCAAGCTGCACCTTTCATATTTGGTACATGGATAAATGGTTCTGAGGGGATGATGCACAGTCAAAAATTTTTTTTCAAAATCCAACATGGCGGAATGGCGGCCATTTTTGTTGTGTTTTTTAAGCTTTTTTTCTCTATTTTCATGTTATCACCCCTCCCACCAAGATGGTTCAAGCTACACTTGGTACATGGATAAATGGTTCTGAGAGGATGATGCACGCTCAAAATTTTTTTTTCAAAATCCAACATGGTGGAATGGCGGCCATTTTTGTTGTGTTTTTTAAGCTTTTTTTTCTCTATTTTCATGTTACCACCCCTCCCACCAAGATGGTTCAAGCTTCACTTGGTACATGGATAAATGGTTCTGAGGGGATGATGCACGCTCAAAATTTTTATTTCAAAATCCAAGATGGTGGAATGGCGGCCATTTTTGTTGTGTTTTTTAAGCTTTTTTTTCTATTTTCATGTTACCACCCCTCCCACCAACATGGTTCAAGCTACACTTTGCATTTTTGGCACATGGATAGAGGGTTGGGAGGGGATGATGCACGTTCAATATTATTTCTTCAAAATCCAAGATGGCGGCATGGTGGCCATTTTTGTTGTGTTTTTTAAGCTTTTTTCTCTATTTTATGTTACCACCCCTCACTCCAACATGGTTCAAGCTACACTTTTTATATATGGCACATGGATAGAGGGTTGTAATGGGATGTTGCATGTTCAATATTTTTTTTCCAAAATTCAAGATGGCGCCATGGCAACCATTTCTGTTGTGTTTTTTAAGCTTTTTTCTCTATTTTATGTTACCACTGCTCCCTTCAAGCTGCACTTTTCATATATGGTACATGGATAAAGGGGTTGTGAGGGGATTATGCACGTTCAATATTTTTTTTCAAAATCTAACATCTGTCTGTATGTCCGTCCGTCTGTCTGTCTGTCTGTCTGTTTTTATGTTACCACCTCTCCCTCTAATATGCTTCAAGCTACACCTTTCATATTTGGTACATGGATAAATGGTTCTGAGGGGATGATGCACAGTCAATATTTATTTTTCAAAATCCAAGATGGCAGAATGGCGGCCATTTTTGTTGTGTTTTTTAAGCTTTTTTCTCTATTTTATGTTACCACCCCTCCCTCCAACATGGTTCAAGCTACGCCTTTCATATATGGTACATGGATAAAGGGTTGTGAGGGGATTATGCACGCTCAATATTTTTTTTTCAAAATCCAAGATGCTTATATACTCTAGTGTCTTCTGTGACAAAAACACCTTATGTCACAAAAGCGCCGTAGGGGACTAATACCACCTCGGTGGTCAAACACTTGTTTACTATGTCATGGTTAACCAAACTGCAACCTTAAACTGGACCAATTCTGGTTATATCGCTGCTGTCTACATGCCATTGGGTTGAGGTCAAATTTCAGAATTTCAAACTTGTTTGGCAGAACTTGAAGCAACAATCAAAAATTTTGGGTTTATGGGCCAATGTGTTGCATTTTTGGGGTTCACAGGTCCTCAAAGGACTACAATGTATACTCCCTGCATTTAAAATGTCTGTGGATTGCACTGAAAATTGCATGGAATTCCTTGGAAATTAATTCCTTGGAGTATTCGGACAGTGTCTGTGGTCCTCTTTGACCAAGGAAAAATGAAAACCATGGAAAGTTCAGATAGTTTCCATGAATAAGTTTGTGCCTTATATTCCATGGTTTTCCATGGACTATGCAGACAAATTCCATGGTTTCTGTCCATGGAAGTCCAGTCAGTTCCATGGAAAAGACTGAATATAAGATTCCATGCTTTTCCATGGATTTTCTCCTCGTAGTATTCGGATAAATTCCATGGTTTCTGTCCATGGAAGTCCAGTCAGTTCCATGAAAAGGACTGAATTTAAGATTCCATGCTTTTCCATAGATTTTCTCCACGGAGTATTCGGACAAATTCCATGGTTTCTGTCCATGGAACTAAAGACAACTTCCATGGAAAATGGTGAACATAAAATTCCATGCTTGTCCATGGATGTTCTGACTACTTCCATGGAAAAGCTGAATATAAAATTCCATGCTTGGCCATGAATTTTTACCACGGAGTATTCGAACAAATTCCATGGTTTGGGTCCATGGATTCCATGGAAAATTTAAAGAGGTGACCTGGAAATACATACCATGCAAGAAGACTGACTTTCCATGGTTTTCCATGGCCATTGAAAATGGAAATCCAAGGAACTCAGGGGCATGGATTGAGGGTCTTGCTTGGTTTTTCTGTTGAGGGAGGGGAGCTCCGATTTCCTCTGAAAAAATAACTGTTCATCCCCCCTCCATCAAACATCACACTCTTTTACCAAATAAAATCATTCTCCCCTCCCTCAACATCAAGGGGTTAAGTTAAGTTATATTTGCCAAGAGCATAAAAAATGTATTCTATTCCAGTGTGTTCATTCAAACATGAATTGATTCTATTTCCACTCAGTTTCATGAAATATTAAATTTTTTGAGATTTAATGTATATTCAAAGTCATTCCTTCTAAATACATGTATGACCACTTTCAAATAGGCACTTCCTGAAATATCAAATTTCATGTATATTCAAGGTATAACTATTTTTAAATATGACCAACCTAAATATTCAAGTTTATACATGTTTATTGGAAAAAATCAACTTAGATGAATTCATGAAATTTTAGATATTCATCAAATTCATGTTTATTCATTTTAAATATGACTACTTCCCAATATTCATGCTTATTCATGTTTATTCTTTGAAACAATCTACTTAGAAAAAAAATCACAAAATATTAAATTCATGTTTATTCATGATTATTCCATTTAAATTTAACCATTCTCAAATATTCATGCTTATTCATATTCTTTGAAAAAATCTACTTAGAAAAAAATCACGAAATATTAAATTCATGTTTATTCCTGATTATTCCATTTAAAATATAACCATTCGCAAATATTCATGTTTGTTCATCTTTATTCATGTCTAATCCTTTTAATAGAACTAACTAACTTAAAAATTGTTGAAAAATCAACACAAAATGCAAAACTTTGATTTTGATCAAAATTTATTACTAACAATGGTTTATAATATCTTTTTAATAACTTTTTTCATTATTCAAGTTTATTCTAGGTTATTCCAATTTCTAACCTGGAATAAATTCTAACCTGGAATATGTACCTCGAATAAAAGAAGAATATTCATGAATATTCATGATGAATATTCATGAATATTCTACATTATTCATGTTTTATGGAATAACTTGAAAGCAGGTGTAAGCTGCATTTCTTTCATCTCTGCTGTCCTGCCAAGTTCCTGGCCCACTTCTTTGTGCTTAGAGCCGACTAATAGTGCATGCATTTCGTCTTCAACGAGGTTTGGCTCACATTGTTTACAATATCGGTGTTCTGGCAGGACAGATTTGGGCATACTGTATCGACCGTGTTCGATTTCCAATTCTTGTGTACTTATTCTAAATTTTGTGACGCCTTTTCTATATTTCAAATCGAGGTTGTCTAAGTACCATTTACGTACATAGCCATTCTTGATAGAATAGTTAAACTGTAGCTTCAAATGGTCTGATCTTGTTTTTTCTAAAGCGCAATCATCTTTCCATGTCTGTGCATACATATCTTGGAGACGCATCCTTAAATGTCCTATGAAATCTGGCCTTTGAAAGGATATTTTCTATTTTAGAGATGCCTGAATGTCCGAGTACTTGTAGCTCATCATAAGCTTCAGACAAAAGACGATTACTTCTTGCCTGAAGTCAGTTATTTACACATCGACACTGTACTTCAATGGATAGTGGATATCTCCCAAGCTCTGCCATGTCTGCCACATTGGAAGCTTTTTGAATGAACTTGTAAAATATATTTACAGAAATTGAGTTGAACTGTTTCAGTTTGATGCTGGGCATTTCGTGATATCTGGTCACCCGATGCTTCACACCAGTAAAGGAATATTGGCTTGACCAATGAGTCGAATAACTTTTTGTGAACATGCAAATTATCATTTGACACAGATTGGAAAATACTTTGCAGCCGGAAGTATGCTTTTAGTGCTAGTGCTTTAGATCTAAGGTTAATAATACCACTTGTGTAACTACCTGTGTAACTACCTGACGATGCCAAGATAACACCTAAGTAGTTGTAGGATGATACCGTTGTCAGCTGCTCATTGTCGAAATGAAACATGTCCTTCGTTGTTCCGCCGGGTTTTAGCTCACCTGTCTGAAAGTCAGGGTGAGCTTTTCTTATCACTCTTTGTCCGTCATCCGTCCGTCCGTCGTCCTGCGTGAAGGTGGTGTTTGAGCCTCTTTCTCCTAAACCACTGGCCACATTTTAATTAAATTTCATGTAAGTAGTGGTTATATAGGGGCATTTGGGTTTTTCTTCAAATTGGATTTCTGCTCATATTGTGGAGTGGGGTGGGGCCAAAATGCACAAAATTTTAAAAAATCTTCTCATGAACCAGCCATAGCAGAGACTTGATATGTGGTATGCAGCTTCCATTTGAGGTGTAGACTCAAGTCTGTTCAAGAGAAGTTTGACGGGCAATATTTACCTTTGTTCTGAGAGGGGCAAGAATTTTTGTCCCGCCCAAAATTTCTATTTTCTGAACCCAGAGGCCAATTTGAACCAAATTTAATATGAGGTATTATTGGGTTATAAGTACTTGATTTATGCCAAAAAATTTTTTCCTGCAGCCCCGTGGGAACCGCAGGAGCTAAAAATTAAAACGCCCATATCTCCAAAACTGCACAGCACAGAGAATTTTTATTTGGTGTGAAGCTTCCTTAGGACCAACAGAAAGGATTGGTAAAAAAAAATTGCCATCGGTTTTATCATAGGGTACAGTTTCGGGACTTTGAAAAAGTGCTGAGTCAGCACTTTTTAACACTGTAAGCAATGGGAAAAACATTAAAAAATCTTCTTCTCCAGATCCAGCAGGTAGAATCTTTTGATATTTGGTATGCAACATTGTGGGGTGGATCTGATTCAAGTTTGTTCAAATCGGCCCTCTGGATTCATATTTGGGCTCACTATAGAAGCTTGAATTGGAACTTAATGCATTTCTGGCAAATTTCTTTAAAAATCTTCTTCTCCAGATCCAGCAGGCAGAATCTTTTGATATTTGGTATGCAACATTGTGGGGTGGATCTGATTCAAGTTTGTTCAAATCGGCCACCTAGATTCATATTTGGGCTCACTATAGAAGCCCGAATTCGAACTTAGTGCATTTCAGGCAAATTTCTTTGAAAATCTTCTTTTCAAGATCCAGCAGGCAGAATCTTTTGATATTGGGTATGCACCATGCTTAGGGGGGTGAGATTCAATTTTGTTCAAGCCAGGTCCCTGGGTTCATATTTGGGCTCACTGTGAGAGCCCAAATTATAACTTAGTTCAAAATGAGGAATTTTCTTTAAAAATCTTCTTCAGATCCAGCAGTCGGAATGTTTTGATATTTGGTATGCAGCATCCTTAGGGGGGGGGTGAGATTCAAGTTTGTTCAAGCCATGTCCCTAGGTCCATATTTGGGCTCACTGTGGGAGCCTGAATTGTAACTTAGTTCGAAATGAGGAATTTTCTTAAAAAATCTTCTTCATCAGATCCAGCAGTCGGAATGTTTTGATATGTGGTGTGTAGCATCCTTAGTGGAGGGAGATTCAAGTTTGTTAAAGCCAAGTCCCTGGGTCCATATTTGGGCTCCCTGTGTTAGCCCGAATTATAACTTAGTCAATATGAGGAATTTTTCTTTAAAAATCTTCTTCTTCAGATTCAGCAGTCGGAATGTTTTGATATTTGGCATGCAGTAACCTTAGGGGGCTGAGATTCAAGTTTGTTCAAGCCAAGTCCCTTGGTTCATATTTGGGCTCACTATGGGAGCCCAAATGACAACTTAGTTCAAAATGAGGAATTTTCTTTAAAAATCTTCTTCAGATCCAGCAGATGAATGCTTTTGATATTTTTTATGCAGCATCCTTAGGGGGTGAGATTCAAGTTTGTTAAAGCCAAATCCCTGGGTTCATATATGGGCTCCCTGTGGGAGCCCGAATTATAACTTAGTTCAATATGAGGAATATTCTTTAAAAATCTTTTTTTTTAGATCCACTGGTCAGAATCTTTGGATATTTGGTATAAGCTTTTCTTAGGAGGAGCAGATGCAACTTGTTGAAATCAATTCTCTGGGTTGATATTTAGGCTACCATGTCAGGTGAGTGCCCTCAGGCCCCCTGGGGCCTCTTGTATTGAAAACCACCCTGCATTTAAAATGTCCGTGGATTGCATGAAAATTGCATGGAATTCCTTGGTAATTAATTCCACTGAGTATTCAGACAGTTTCCATGGTACTCTTTGACCAAGGAAAAATGAAAACCATGCAAAGTTCAGATAGTTTCCATGAAAAAGTTTGTGCCTTATATTCCATGGTTTTCCGTGGACTTTTACCACAGAGTATTTGGACAAATTCCATGGTTTCTGTCCATGGAAGTCCAGTCAGTTTCACAGAAAAGACTGAATATAAGATTCCATGCTTTTCCATGGATTTTCTCCATGGAGTATTCGGATGAATTCCCGCGGTAAATTTTGTCCATGGAAGTTCTGACTACTTCCATGGAAAAAGCTGAACATAAAATTCCATGCATGTCTGTGGATTTTTACCATGGAGTATTCGGAAAAATTCCATGGTTTGGGTCCATCGATTCCATGGAAAATTTGAAGAGGTGACCTGGAAATACATACCATGCAAGAAGACTGACTTTCCATGGTTTTCCATGGAAATCCAAGGAACTCAAGGGCATGGATTGAGAGTCTTGCTTGTTTTTTTCTGGTGAGGGAGGGGAGCTCCGATTGCCTCTGAAAAAATAACTGTTCAACCCCCCTACCCCCCTCCACCAAACATCACACTTATTTACCAAATAAAATCATTCTCCCCTCCATCTCCTCAAGTGAGTATTTTCCAACTGCTACCTGTGTGTTTCCAAATGTTTGTTGTTTTTTTACAGGCTTGGGGACTAATACATCCCCAAACCCCCTCCCGCTATTGCCAGCGCCCAACAAAACTGGTATACCCATGGATTACACAGAAATGAAATAATGCTTAACTTTTATTTCCTACACTTTGATAGTAAACATCTGTGGCTTTGCAGTTGCTTCTACTTAAGTCTTGGTTGAAACAACTAACAAGGCACCAAGAATCTGACTTAAAAAGTTACCCCAAAGGTTGGTTGCTTGAAGCACCTGTTCTATCGTTTGCAATGAAATTAAGTGAAAACACAAAGTTATTCCTCTGAGGATTAAGCATATGCTTTACTTTTGAAGAAGTAATAAAGAATTACGAGTTTTTCCTCTGAATTTTGATGCAGTCCATGGCACTTGGCAATTTTCAGGATAAAGGAATGGTATCTGCAGGGTAAATCCAAGATAAGTTTGGCCGTTTAAAATTTTTGGCAATTTTTAAGGCAGATGCCTGGCACTTTTAGGGCAACTGCAGGTTAGTTAAGGTTACTTTTTTTTACAAAACATTTTCAAACCAGTTTAAAAATTGCCTCGGGAACTAAATCCACTACCTAATATACAAATGATGTCATCTGACACCTGTAGGATGCACAACTCTAGACATCAAAGTAAAGCACTAATTGATGACTACTTTTTTATTAGCTCAACTTGACAAAGCCAAGCTGAGCTATTGCCATCACTTCTCGTCCGTCGGCGTGTGCTCATTAGGCAAGACCTTTAGATAAGAGCTATTGATTAGCATTCATTTCTGTGAAAAAAGTTGCCATTTACAATATAACCTCTGAACACACTGCATTTGTGTATCAACATTCTTCCTTTAGCCAGTCTTACAGTTTACATTTAAAAATGCATGGATTACTCTGATGTTGTGCACATACAATGCTGTTATGTTGAAATTTCATCAAATAACATTGGTACCAATGATCTTCAATTTTGCCATTTCATTTATAACTTACCAAGTTCAAGTTTGTCAAGTTGAGCTACAGTGTCATTGACACTTTCATTTGATTCTGATTGGTGGATTTTGAAAAATCTTCTCCTCTGAAACCACAGGGCCAAATGTTTTGAAACTTTGCATGGTTGATGACTGGGACACCCTCTACCAATGATCCTCATTTAATGTTGATGGTGTTGCAGACATGACCACAATTGTGGCTTATAGTTACTATAGAAACCCTATGGGAAATCACATTTTCATCATCTCTGGAACTACTCAGCCGACGTGAACCAAACCTGGCAGGTTTAGTCTATGGCAGGTCCTCTACAAATGCTCCTCTTTTTTGTTACCGTGTATCGAAAAACATGGCTGCCAGAAGCATATTTTGATTCTGATTGGTGGATTTTGAAAAATCTTCTCTGAAACCACAGGGCAAAATGTTTTGAAACTATGCATAGGTGATGACTCGGACACCCTCTATCAATAATCCTCATTTAATGTTAATCGTGTTGCAAACATGATCACAATTGTGGCTTATAGTTACAATAGAAACCCTATGGGAAATCACATTTTCATCTTCTCTGGAACTACTAAGCCGACTTGAACCAAACTTTGCAGCAATGGTCTATAGGAGGCCCTCTACAAATGATCCTCTTTTTGTTCCTGTTGGTTGGAAAATATGGCCACCAGCGACATTCTCTGATTCTGATTGATGGATTTTGCAAAAATCTTCCCCTCTGAAACTACAAAGTCAAATGTTTTTGAACTTCACATGATTGAGGACTGGGACACCTACCAATGATCCTCATGTAATGTTGCAAACATGGCCACAATTGCAGCTCATAGTTACCATGGAAAGCCTATGGGAAATCACATTTTTATATGTAGTTCCAGGTGAGCGATTACATGCTCTTCAGAGCCGTTAGTTATTTTTTACTTATGCATTGTTTGTGTTTCGATTTCGGACCAGTCAGCTGAACCAAGATGGCCACCAGTGGCCAATTCATTATGCTGGCCATCTTTAATTTGGTTTCCGCCCAATAACTAATGAATACTGACTTAAATCAATTTCACTTTTTGGTTATGCATTATTGGTGTCTAGAGGAACCTTCCTCTGGTTTTTTGTCCAGCTAGCCAATTCAATATGGCCGCCATGGCAGCCATATTGAATTTGGTTTCTGTCCAATAACTAATGAATGCTGACTCGAATCATTTTTAGCTCAACTTTGCCGTATGTCAAATCTGAGGTTATGCCATGGCCCGTCGTCCGTCTGTCAACAATTCAATACGGCTCGGGCTAGAGGCCGTTTCTATATGAACCGATCTTTACGAAACTTCTTGGGTACCTTTGTTATCACTGTGGGACGAGAACGAGTGTTTTAGGGTGCGGTCTGAAATTCAAGATGGCCACCAGCAGCCATTTTGTACCGAAATTAGTGCAATCAGTTTTCTGTACAGAACTTCTGTATGAAAGTTCTGATTTGAATAAATTTTTGTATGAATGTTTAGTAGCATGGAATACATCACATATAATACAGGTTTTTTCTCATGCAGAAATTCAGCAAATTAGATGAACTTTGATTTATTCAGTGCTTCTTACACACTGTAAGTACACATGTCAATACGGCTGGAGCTAGGGGCTGTATTTATGAACCGATCTTCACAAAACTTCTTGGGTACCTTTGTTATCACCTTGGGACGAGAACGAGTGTTTCTGGGTGTGGTCCAAAATTCAAGATGGCTGCCAGTGGCCATTTTGTATCGAAATTAGGTGCAATCAGTTTTTTGTACACAACTTCTATACAGCTCGGGCTAGAGGCTGTATTTATGAACCGATCTTCACAAAACTTCTTGGGTACCTTTGTTATCACCATGGGACGAGAACAAGTGTTTCTGGGTACGGTCTGAAATTCAAGATGGCTGCCAACCGCCATTTTGTACCAAAATTAGGTACAATTAGATTTTAGCTCACCTGAGCGAAGCTCAAAGGGAGCTTAACTGATCACTTTCCGTCCGCCGTCCGTCTGGCGTCCGTCGTTAACTTTACATTATCGACTTCTTCTCACGAACTGCTGGACCAAATTCAACAAAATTTGCTGTGCATATTCCCTATCATATGTCAATTCAAGTTTGTTCAAATCAAGTTGACCCGCCCCTCGGTAGGGCCACGCCCAAAAAGTGTGCTTAAATCTTAAAAAATCTTCTTCTCATGAACCAGTAGTAGCAGAGACTTGATATTTGGTGTGCAACTTCATTTTGAGGTGTAGACTCAGATTTGTTCAAGAGAAGTTCAAGGAGCTATATTTGCCTTCGTAATGGGAGGAGCAAGAAATTTCGTCAAGCCAAAAATTTCTATTTTCCAAACTGAGAGACGGATTTGAACCAAATTTGATATACAGGCTTATTGGGTCATAAGTACTTAATTTATGCCCAAATTTTTTTCCTGTCGCCCCATGGGAACTGCAGGAGATAAAAATAGAAAAAAATTAAAACTCTCATATATCCAAAACTACACGGCACTGAGAATTCTTATTTGGTGTGAAGCTTCCTTAGGACCAACAGAATGGAATGGTAAATAAACATTGCTATCGGTTTTATCATGGGGTACTTTTTGGGGACTTTGAAAAAGTGCTGAGTCAGCATTTTTTAACACTGTGGGTAATGGGGAAAAACATTCAAGACTACTTTTCTCCGAAACCACTGCTCCAAAAGCTTTCAAATTTCACATATAACATCTTTGGAAGATTGTTTCACAGGTTTATTGAAATCAATTCCCTGGGTCCATATTTGGGCTCTCTATGGGAGCCCAAATGTTTAAATTAGTGCAGTATGAGGAATATTCTTTAAAAATCTTCTTCTTCAGATCTACCAATAGGATTCTTTTGATATTTGGTATGCAGCATGCTTAGGGGGGTGAGATTCAAGTTTGTTCAAGCCAAATCCCTGGGTTCATACTTAGGCTGAAAATTTGGGGTCCCGGTCCAGACTTAGAAATTTTGGACCAAAATCCGGAAAATTATTTTTTTTGGTTTTTGTTTTCTTATGTGTTTTGGTCAATTTTATTTTTTTTTTTTTTTTTTTACACTTAAAATTTGGGGTCTGGGTTGGACCAAAATCTGGAATTGAGTTTTTTTGGTTTTTATGCATTTTGGTCAATTTTAAGACCAAAAAAAAAAATTTTTTTACACTCAAAATTTGGGATTCGGGTGGGACCAAAATCTGGAAATTAGTTTTTTGGTTTTTTATGCGTTTTGGTCAATTTTAAGAAGAATAAAAAATAATTTTAGGCTGAAAATATTTTGTTTGGGACTTCGAAAATTTCCAAACAAAAAGAAAAAAAATCTGTTTTTTATGTGTTTATCTCAATTTTGGGACGTAAAAGTGCAGGAACTGAAAATAGAAGGAAAATCCTGTGTATTGTGTGGGCACAATCGCTTCATCTAGTTGGTATATGCTTTTCTTAGGAGGGGCATATGCAGCTTATTCAAGTCAAGTCCCTGGTTTGATATATAGACTACCTTGTCAGGTGAGTGCCCTAAGGCCCCCTGGGGCCTCTTGTTTGTACAGAACTTTGATATGAAGGTTCTCATTTGAATAAATTTTTGAATGAATGTTTAGTAACATAGAACACATCACATATAATACAGGTTTTTTTCTCATGCAGAAATTATGCAAATTAGATGAACTTTGATTTATTCAGTGCTACTTATACACAGTGCACATGTCTAGAGGCTAGAGGCTGTATTTATGAATCGGTCTTCACGAAACTTCTTGGGTACCTTTGTTATCACCTTGGGACAGGAACGAGTGTTTTTGGGTGCAGTCCGAAATTCAAGATGGCTGCCGATGGCCATTTTATACTGAAATTAGGTGCAATCAGTTTTTTGTACAGAACTTCTAGGACTTCGTTTGTTATCATCATGGGATGGTAATGAGTGCTTTGGGGCTCAGCCAAAAATTCAGAATGCCTGTTGGCAGTCATATTTACAGGAATTGTGTGTATTACATTTTTGTACAAAACCTGTAAAATAGATTTTTTATGTCAGTAATGTTTGCTATAAATTTATTGGGTGCCTCTGTTATCACTGTGGTATGAGGACAAATATTTTGGGGTTCAGTTAAACCCAGTCGGGGACTCAAAAAGGGAGATAATTAAAAATCTTTTCCAAAAACACCAGACAAAATAATGTTTCTTGAATACAGCATCCCTAAGATGTGTATATTCAATTGTGTTGAAGTCAAGTTCCTGTGGTAATATTTGTTGTTGTTTGAGGAGGGTAAACATTATTAGCACAACCCGATTTTCTATTTCCAATGAGAAAAATAAAACCTCCTCCCCTGTGGGAACCCTATGAGCTAAAGATAAAAAATTCAAATACCTATATTTTAAGAAGGACTGGACAAATATTTATTAATTAGTATGAGTCAACCTTAGAAGGGTTTGAATCAAACAGGCCAAAACAATTGCTAACATTTGGCTTATGGTGCGCCATACAAGGATCCCCATTGTAACATTAACCCCTTGAAGATTTCTTTTCTAGTTTAGCATCTGTCGCTCACCTTTATAATACTTTACCTATACATTTGTTACAGGCTACGGTCAGTATTTATGTACAGACCTTTATAATACTTTATATGTACCTTTGTTATCAGGTCATTACCTAGATGTGTGTCATTGCTGTGTCACATACTATACATGAACATGTCTTATACAAGTTGAGCTACAGTGTCATTGACACTTTCATTATTTTCAAATTATGCATTGTTGGTGTCTAGAGGAAGCTTCCTTTTCATTTTGGACCAGTCAGCTGAACCAAGATGGCCACTAGTGGCCAATTCAATATGGCTTCCATAGTGGTTATCTTGAAATTGGTTTCCGTCCAATAACTAATGAATGCTGACTCCAATCAATTTTTTTTTTCGATGCATTATTGATGTCTAGAGGAAGCTTCCTTTTGATTTGGTTATGCTTCCAAGAGATTTCTTTCCCTTTTATGACACCGTTGGGGGCATATGCTACGCTTTGCATTGCTCTTTTTGGTTTAGTAGATTTTTGCCTATCAATTTTCGAGTACTTTTCCAAGTCCTGGAACTGTTCCCCCTACTGAAGTCTCCGATGAACAATTAATTGTCCATCGAATTTTGCGGTGGCTGAACATCTTTTCTGTTCCGCAGGGCTTGCTATTTTGAATTACGAAACTGCTAGACAGATGAGGTGTGAGATGAATTTTTTTTTTGATGCATTATTAATGTCTAGAGGAAGCTTCCTTTTGATTTGGTTTTGCTCCCAAGAGATTTCCTTCCCTTTTATGACACCGTCGGGGGCATATGTCACGCTTTGCATTGCTGTTTTTGGTTTAGTAGATTTTTGCCTATCAATTTTCAGGTACTTTTCCAAGTCCTGGAAAGGTTCCCCCTGCTGAAATTCTGCGGTGGCTGAACATCTTTTCTGTTCGACTGGGCTTGCCATTTTGAATTACGAAACTGCTGGACAAATGAGGTGTGAGATGAATTTCCTTAAAGAATCATTTCTTTCCATGAAAATACTAATCCATAAAAACACAGACGTGTCATATTATCTCTTCAGTGATCATTTCACACAATTTGTGTACTTAGTCATAACTATGGGTCCATATTTTTAAGAAGTTATGAAGAGCACATTTTCTGTTTACTTGCAGATATGTCGCCATTAAATCATTCACAATATGAAGAAAAATGTTTAAAAATCTTCATCAGCAGAACGACTAGTCAGAATCTTTTAATATATGGTATACAGCAGCAGCCTTGCTGGGAGTAGATTCAAGTTTGTTGAAATGATTAATATTTGGGCTCCCTATTGAAGCCCAAATTTTAACTTGGTGCAATATTAGAAACATTCTTTAAAAGTCTTCTTCTCATGAATGCCCAGTTAGAATGTTTTGATACATGGTATACATCATCCTTTGGGGGAGACAGATTGAAGTTTGTTAAAATTAATTCTGTTAATTAATTAATGTTTTGGCTCCCTATTGGAGCCCAAATTTAACGTAGTCCAATATGAGGAATAATCTTAAAAAATCTGCTTCTTGAGATACACACACACTCAGAATCTCTTGATATTTGGTATACAGCATCCTTAGAGGGTTCAGGTGCAGTTTGTTCAAGTAAAGGCTCTGGGTTGATATTTGTGTTCCATATTGCGTGGTGGGGGGTTGGGTCTGGTACTAATTTTAACATAGTGCTATATTATATTCTCGAAAAGATTTTTTGACAATCTTTTCATATTTGGTATATGACATCCTTAGAGGGGGTCAATTTCAAGTTTGTTAAAATAAAGTTCCTGGGTTAATATTTGGGAGCCCTAATTTTAATTTTAATGTCTTGGGTACCTTTGTTATCACCTTGGGACGAGAACGAGTGTTTCTGGGTGCGGTCTAAAATTCAAGATGGCTGCCAGTGGCCATTTTGTACCGAAATTAGGTCTAATCAGTTTTTTGTACACAACTTCTATACAGCTCAGACTAGAGGCCATATTTATGAACCAATCTTTACGAAACTTCTTGGGTACCTTTGTTATCACCGTGGGATGAGAGTGAGTGTTTTTGGGTGTGGTCCGAAATTCAAGATGGCCACCAGCAGCCATTTTGTACCAAAATTAGTGCAATCAGTCTTTTGTACAGAACTTCTGTATGAAAGTTCTGATTTGAATAAATTTTTATATGAATGTTTAGTAACATGGAATACATCACATATTCTAAGGGGTTTTTTTTTCGTGCAGAAATTATGCAAATTAGATGAACTTTGATTTATTCAGTGCTACTTACACAATGTAAGCACACATGTCAATACGGCTCAGGGTAGAGGCTGTATTTATGAACCGATCTTCACAAAACTTCTTGGGTACCTTTGTTATCACCTTGGGATGAGAATGAGGGTTTCTGGGTACTAGAGATGGGCGGTAGTACCGAAAAAGTAATCGGTACCGGTTCTTATTTTTAGTACCGAGTACCGACCGAATCCTGAGAAAGAACCGAGTACTTTTCAACCTTGTTTTATTCAGCTTGCAAAGTCAATTTTAACACACGAAATCACCAAATCTTGTTATGATTTGCGGGTTTGTATCGGGTTTTGCATGTCTGAATGAAGTTTCCTATGTTAGCTGTTCTCGCCAGACAATATCTATCTATTCCAGCAACGTCGGTTCCATCAGAGAGGATATTCAGCAAAGCTGGGCTTGTAATCTCTGATAGGAGATGTCGATTGAAGCCAGGTCATGCCGAACAGCTAGTTTTCTTAAATCACAATTTAAGTCAGTGAAACCATTCTATCTACCTTTATAACTTTCACATGACAGTACACACCAAGTGATTTGGTACTTTGTCACTATGTAGGTGAACATCCAAGTATAATGTTTCCCTTAAATTCCTTTAGCCAAGGAGACACCCGAGGACTGCGTGGTGGCAAATCAGAAGGTCAGACTATGCCATGGAACACCGGGTACTCTACGCAGTCAATAATCTTCTAATTTCCAACATAGTCCTCAAGTGTCTACTTGGCCAAAGGAACAAAGTCAACAAACATAATGTAGAACCGACGTGGTGGCACAGTACCACAGTACAAGTACTACAACGTAACAACATACATAGATTGATTTGATGTGGTTACCACATCAAATCAATCTATGTATGTTGTTACGTTGTACTTAGTCATGTGCAAACAAGTATTATTCTAGTCATTCCATGGCTCTGCAGAGTGCAGACTACCAAAGTAACCAAACTAGTCCAGACTCAGGACTCATCTATTTCAGGCATTTGTTGTTTTTCGTTTTTTTTTATTTCAACAATAACTGAACAATTGACAATTTGAAGTTGTTTTTCTCCTTTTGTTTTTTTTTTCTCAAATAAAAGGAATTTTTTTGAAAATTATTGTTGGCAGTCAAATTTCCATTGTGTTAGTAATTACCTATGTCTATCACTTGCAATCTGACCCTTTGTAGCTTAAATAATCACTGCTACTGCAGGCCTCAATATTTCAAAAATCATGGGAAATCATATTTTCCCGTTCTGTCGACAAGGGTGTAAAAATACAGCAAAAGTCTCGCCCTGTAGAACTAATACTAACATGCTTTAAATGCACTTGAGCGCCCTGATTTTCTACGCGACTCATTTTTTGTTTTTGTCACTCGAGCTTTCAACTACATTTCTTTCGTTTTAACAAAAAGAATAAATTTTGCCACGGTTAAGTGACTGGCGCGGGGGACGTTTTAAGGCTGGAACCCCAAACCAGCAATCCGCCAGAGAGACTGCAATACTGGCGTCTTAAACTTCGCTTGAAGCAAAATAGTTGTTCTGTTGTTATGACTTGTCAGCTTAACGACACTGCAATGGTGACCAGCCGAGCGTGATCTTAAAGGCTTTAATGACCAAAAGTCAATAAAAAATTGAAAAGATTCGAGATATCAAAGTCTGAGATTATCACTTATAATATATTATTTAAAATCAGCCATGGAACGATGCAATTTAAATTTGGTGAGAGATATGGGCATCACATATGGCGAAGACCCTGTCAGCAGTGTCGAAAATAGCTGAGTTCTTTGATAGCTAATTTGATTACCTCCCTTACACTAGTACAGTACTAGACTGGAATTACCTTTCTGCATTACAGACATTTTCAATTTTTCATGCTTCTGGTGACTGAGTTCATTCGCACAGTCATTACTTCCCAATACGCCGGTTCAGAGTTGGTTGAGTGGCAGATGTAGGACTTTATGAAACACTGTAGGGCCGGGGGAGGGTGGAGGCGCACCTAGGCTCAAGTTTACCGGCGTGCAGTGTCACTCACTGTTACGGGTGAATATTTTATGCTGGGGACTTGGCAGCAATGACATTCTGTTAAGTTGGTTGGTCGTGAGATGAGAATGATGCATTATTCATTTGAACTGTAGGCTGTATACTGGCGATCTGGGCTGATTTTTTTGTTTATCCGTCTTGGTACCAGGCGTTTAGCCAGGATTAAAATTTAAGGGGTGGGGGGGGGGGGGGGAGCATGAGAATTTTTGGAGGGAAAAACTGAATACAGACACCGAAAGGTGTCTAGCACACGTACACAGAGAGGGCCCCCCCCCCCCCACCCCTCCACCCCGAAAAGAAAAAAAATGATTTTTAGTTGCTCTGAATGAGGCGGTTTATGGTGGCATTTGGCCTCGAACATGCAGAAAATTTCAAAAGGAAAATGTTTATTGTTTTCCTCATAAAGTAGGATAAATTCATCAGCCGCTCGTTCGGTCAGCTACTCGGCTAATAATCATCTGGACATAAATAATAATTCATGTCCCGATGATTATTGGCCGGATAGCCACAGGACGAATGGCAGTCCCATTTTTTGTATAATATATTAACATTCGTGTCAGGTGATCTTTTTAGAATTTGGGGAAGCTAACTTAATTATTACACCTTCCTCATCAACTTCAGGTGTGAAATCTTTTGAAAACGACCATTTTTTAAACGTTTTGAGAGACACCGATTCGTTTTTTTTTGTTTCTTTGCGGCTGTCGACATCGTGGTTGTAGTCGTAAATACCGGGAGATGACAGACGACACTGAAAGTACGAGTACTGAGTACTGACGAATTATTTCAGTTTGATGACCATAATGTGGGAAAAGTACCGAAACCGAGGTACTTTGCCTAAAAAAAAACGGAACCGGAACCGACTGAAAATTTTCAGTACCGCCCAACTCTACTGGGTACGGTCCAAAATTCAAGATGGCTGCCAGTGGCCATTTTGTACCGAAATTAGGTCCAATCAGTTTTTTGTCACAAGTTCTGTACAGCTCGTATTTATGAACTGATCTTCACAAAACTTCTTGGGCACTTTTGTCTTCACCTTGGGACAGGAACGAGTGTGTTTTGGGGTGCCTTTGTTATTGACTGTGCAACGAGAACAAATATTTTGGGCTTCAGTCAGACCCACTCTGGGACTCAAAGATTTTTTTCTAATTTAGCATCTGACTGTCACCCACCTTTACAATACTTTACCTATACATTTGTTACAGGCAACGGTCAGTATTTAGACCATTACAATACTTTATATGTACCTTTGTTATCAGGTCATTACCTAGATGTTTGTCATTGCTGTGTCACATACTATACATGTACATGTCTTTGTCTTGACAAGTTGAGCTACAGTGTCATTGACACTTTCATTTAAAATGCGGGGATAAAAATCTCCTTCTTCAAATCCACCATTCAGAATCTATTGATATTTGGTATACGGAGGGTAAGGTGTCAGATTCAAGTTTGTTCAAGTCAAGTCCCTAGGATTATATTTGGGCTCCCTAGTTTTGCATTACTGAAAATCTGGGCATTATTTCTGTGTAGCATCGCAGTACTAGAAAAAATCACCTGACATGGACAACAGAGTTATAAATAATTAAATAACATCATTCCTCTGTAGTGTTAACTAGCCATAGACACTAATTAAATTCTTCCTCAAACAACTTTGGTCAGGTGAATGCTTCAGGCCCCATGAGGCTTCTTGTTATATTTTTAAGCAAACCTTCATCTTCAAGTTTCTTCGAATCATCAGGTTGATTTACATAAAGTCCAGTGGACTGCTCACTCATTACTGTTGTCGATACTTTTCTCACAGACAATGACCTCTTTTTAGCTCACCTGATTCCCCGTGGGAACCCCGGGAAGTAAGCAGCACTTGTTTACTGTGGTAAACCTGTTCCGCTTTACTAGTAAAATAGGACCCAGTCACCAATGCTTGGGGTGAATGTCCTCTAAAATGGGCAACATGTTGATCAACGATTGACTAAACTTGACTTCATCTCCATGTTGTGTCACGATTAGCCATGGTGCATAAATATATGACGTTAACCACCAACAAACAAACAATTAGCTCACCTGATTGCTAGTCAGTGGGAGCTATTGCCATCATTTTTGTCTGGCGTCTGTCGTCCGTTAACTTTTGCAAACTTGACTTCTTCGCAACCACTAGGCCAAATTCAAACATATGTTGCACAGACCATCTATGAAGTATACTTATTCTATTTTGTTCAAATGAAGCAGCTGCCATATTCAGGCTCTGGTTAATGCCCCAAAAGCTTAAAAACCTTTAAAAAATCTTCTTTTCACGAACCACCAAAGTAAATGCCTTGATATTTGATATGGAACATCCTTTGCTATAGAAGATTAACATTTGTTCAAGGGACGTTGGTAGGTCAATATATGGGCTCTCAGTGGGGGCATATCCATTTTGGGCTCCACCCAACATTTCTATTTCAAGAACCAGTGGTCCAATTTCAACCAAATTTGGCGTGTAGTATAAGTGGTTCCTAAGTAATTGATTGATGCCCTCCTCCCCCCTGCCACCCCCCCCCCCCCCCAAAAAAAAAGAAAAAAAATTCACAGCCCTGTGACAAACCCAGGGGCTAAAAACAAAAAAATAAAAAAAAACATATATCTCAAACCACAGGGAACAGAAAATTGTTATTTGGTATGAAGCATCCTTAGGATCAGTAGAAGAGATTGGTTAAAAAAAATTGCCACCGGTTCTATCAAGGCACCTGGTAGAGGGTATTGAAAAAATGAGTCCGCATTTTTGCAGTAGTAGTTTATCCTGGATGAAAAATCTTGATTCACTGAGAAGCTAGAATTACATTGTTGGTCTTATCAAAACAAATTACCTGTCAAACATGTGTTAATGTTATTATTACAATCAGAAAATGAAATTGTTGTGTTCAGAAAATGTTTCCCTGGATGAAACCCTTTCAGTGCTGTGCACATGTATGTTTTTTCTGGTTCCTTGGAAAAAAATTGGTCTGATTCCTGTATGAATATCTTTAATTTAACCCAATCATGTGTTTTCCAAAGATTTCATTTGATGTTGAACCCTTTCAATGCTGTGCACATATATGGTTCTTTTCTGTTTTCTTGGAAACAATTATCTGTTTCCTGTATGCATGTCATTAATTTTACCCTCTCAACACTGCAATGTGGGTTCCAAAGATTTTATTGATGCCATGATCGAACACTTTCAGTGCTGTTCACATATATGTTTTTTTCTGGTTCCTTGGAAAAAATGTCTCTGATTTCTGTATGAATATCTTTAATTTAACCCTCTCATGACTTCAGTGTGTTTTCCAAAGATTTTATTTTATGTTGAACCCTTTCAATGCTGTGCGCATGTATGTTTTTCTGGTTTTTTGAAAACATTTATCTGATTCCTGTATGGATGTCTTTTGATTTAACCCTCTCAAGACTCAGTGTGGGTTTCAAAGATTTTATTGATGCCTTGATTAAACCTTTTCAATGCTGTCACATATATGTTTTTCTGGTTTCTTGGAAAAAATGTATCTGATTCCTGTATGAATATCTTTAACCCTCTCAAGGCTTTAATGTGGGTTCAAAGATTTTATTTCATATAATACTGTTAATGAAAACCTATTTCTGATTTCTTTAAAAATATTTTACCCCCCAAAATAAGCCTCCATAAATTCTCTTTCTGTTTTGTTAATTTTTGATGCTTTAACCATTTTCACACAGACTTGAATTTACTGGTGGCAGTAAAATTTTGTTTCTCTAGTTTGAAATCTTTCTTATTCTTTAAAACCACTGGGCCAAATTCATTCATTTATGGCACAGACCATCTTTGGAGTAAACATTTTCTCCTTTGTTCAAATGAAGCTTCTGCCATCTTTCTGATTTTTCCCCCCAAATTACTATATCCCTTAGGGTGGGGTTAATGATCCATAAGCCTAATATGCTTTTAAAATCCTCTTTTTATAAGGCACTTGCAATAATGCTTAGATTTCTTGTTTGGAACTTAATTTAGTGATGCAGATTCACTTTTTTCAAAGAAACTCAGTAAGTCAAATTTACTCTTCTGATTTTTCCCCCAAAATTACTGTATCCCTCGGGGTGGGATTAATGCTCCATAAGCCTAATATGCTTTTAAAATCCTCTTTTTATTAGCCACTTTCAATAATGCTTAGATTTCTTGTTTGGGAGTTACATTAGTGATGCAGATTCACTCAGTAAGTCAAAATTTGGGCTCCTAAATTCTTGGCTACACCCAAAATTTCTATTTTCCAATCCGGTGGGCAGATGTGAATCAAATTTGTCATGTAGTATATAACTGGGTCATAAGTATTTCATTTATGCCAGAATCTTTAAAAGAAATTTTTTTTGGGGGGGGGGGGGAGGGGGCTGTAGAGAGAACCACAGTAGTTGAGTAGTTGGGGAGCGCGGTGGCTCAGTTGGTAGAGGCGCAGGCTGCAAGCCGAGAGGTCCTCGGTTCGAATCCCACCTGCGGCAACCGCGTTGTGTCCTTGGGCAAGACACTTCATCTCCATTGCCCGCGTGGGGGCACGATGATGCCGTGTACTAAGGCGTACTGCACGTCGATGGTGCGCATGTCTTCAACCAATCTAACCCTGCCTGTGCTGCAGTGCGGAGTTACGATGTTGGGGAGCTGGCAGCTGCTTGTCGTTGCTCGGTGGTTCTCTCTGGGTACTCCGGCTTCCTCCACCCGTTAAAACTGTCACGGTCATGATTAGCCATTTTGCATAAATATGTGACCTTAAACACCAATAAATAAATAAATAAATAAATAAATAAATTGTTGAGTAGTTGAAAACAAAACAAAAATTTTGTTCGGTTTTTTAATACTTCACAGAACAGAGCTTGCTAGGAAGCTTTCCTAGGACCAGCAGAAATGAATGGCCAAAAAAGTTGCCTTTGGTTGTGTCACAGAAATCAAAAAATTGCTCTTACTGCTGATCACTTAATGATACACTCATCCCTTTTAACAACTTGAGCCATTTGAGCATTTTTGGCTCACGTGAGCCTCTGGTTTTGCAATAAATACAGATTTATTGCCATGATATAGCTTTAGATGCTGCTATGGAGCAAATCACCAATAAATAAATAAACGGACAGAAATTTCAACTGCCTATTTTTGCTAAACTGAATGTGGCATATATTTATTTTTTTAAGAGTATTATGAAAAGTCGAATCAAACTGGATGCAAAATACTGTTTTTCTGAAGAAGATCCTTGCACTCAACAAATCAAGAAATAATCTCATTTCCCCATTTATACCTTCTCACACACCATTCAATACCCATGAACAACTTGAATTAGGTGAGCATTTTAGGCTTACTTGAGCCTGTGGTTATTATTATTTAATATTTGTGTTGTAGCTCCCACAGAACAAGGTGCTTCAGGTTTAAGTAATTTGGGTAATACATGTTTTATGAATGCAGCTTTACAGTGCGTCTCCAATACAAATCCTCTCACAGTTTACTTCGATGGTGGATTACACTTGTATGAACTAAACAGGTAAGTACATAGGGTTGAATTCTGTTGATTGAATAGTCACTAAGCAAGTGAAAGCATTCAGTTAACAGAAGTATTCAATTAACAGAGATTTGGTCACATTCCTGTGTTCTAGAGATAAACTGAGAATTTATTCTATTATATCTTCTTTCACAGAGCTCATGGAGCTCTTTCAAACAAAATATAATAGATTAAATGCCTATATTGAAGATGCAGGGGCTAGATAGGTCTGCAAGCAAGAGGAATTTGGTGAAAGACAAGATAATTTCTTGACATATTACAAGAGCATTTATTTAGTTAACAGGAGTTTACTCTATAAGCAAAATGCAATTAATGGGTCAAATTTGTACTAAATTATGGTAAATGGTTTTGTGTGAAAATTATATTCAGTTAACAGAATATTCAATAAAGAGATATCCAATTAAGTGGGCTTCACAGTACCCAACAACTTATGCTTGTATGAAGACAGTGGAACCCTGTTAATTGAATAAGCAATTTGACAGTGAAAAAATATTCAGTTAATAGGAGTATTCAGTTAACAGGAATTTGGACATTTTCCTGTATTCCAGAGATAAACTGAGCTTTATTTTTTTAAGCTATATGCAGTTAACAGGTCAAATTTGTACTAAAAGTACGCTAAATGTTTTTTATTTGAAAATTCTATTCAATTCACTGGGTATTTAATAAAGAGATATCTAATTAAGTGGGCTTTATTATACCCAACAATTTATGCTAGTATGAAGACAATGGAACCCTGTTAATTGAATAACCAATTTTGCAGTGAAAAAATATTCAGTTAATAGGAGTATTCAGTTAACAGGAATTTGGACATTTTCCGGAATTCCAGAGATAAACTGAGCTTTATTTTTTTAAGCTATATGCAGTTAACAGGTCAAATTTGTACTAAAAGTATGCTAAATGTTTTTTATTTGAAAATTCTATTCCATTCACTGGGTATTTAATAAAGAGATACCCAATTAAGTGGGCTTCACTGTACCCAACAATTTATGCTAGTATGAAGACAGTGGAACCCTGTTAATTGAATAACCAATTTTGCAGTGAAAAAATATTCAGTGAATAGGTGTATTCAGTTAACAGGAATTTGAACATTTTCCTGTATTCTAGTGATAAACTGAGCTTTTTTATCCCTGATATATAGTGGTTGGGGGATATAGAAATGGATTTCTTCCCTCCATCTTTCATTCCATCAGTCTTTTATTCCATTCTTCTATCCATCCCCATCCCTTGTCATCAATTTATAAAGAAAACCGCTCCCCGATTTAATAATGTATACCTTTTTGGTGAATTATCATGAATGGGATTTCGAACCAGCTGTGTCAAAGGTAAAATTTGAACTGAAGATATGGTAAAGGGTTTTATGTTTGGAAGTCCTGTGCAGTTAACTGGTTTCTTCAACTGAGAGACATCCAGTTAAGTGGGCTCAGATGTAATGCTTTTGATGCTGGTTCAAGAAAAACTTTTCCAGATAAATTTAGAGCAGAGCACAAACCAGACAGATATAGCCAGTGATATTGTTTTGTTATAGATAGTATACATACAGAATAGCCAGTGATAGTGTTTTGTCATAGACAGTAGTATACAGACAGAATAGTCAGTGATATTGTTTTATTATAAATAGTATACATACAGAATAGCCAGTGATATTGTTTTGTTATAGATAGTATACAAACAGAATAGCCAGTTATTAGCTCACCTGACTGAAAGTCAGGGTGAAGTGTTGTCTTCACTTTTTGTCCATCATCCATCTTTTGTTAAGTTGTGTTTGAGTCTTCTCCTCCAAAACCACTGGGCCAATTCAAGTGAAAGTTTGTATGAGTGATGGTCCTGAAGGGGAATTGCTCTTTTGTTCAAATCAACGTGCCCAGCCCCTCAGGGAGGGGATGGAGAAAAATGCTCCAGTTTTTTAGCTCACCGAAGAGAGCTTAACTTATCACTGGCCGGCCGGCGTCCGTCATCCGTCGTCATGAACATTTTTCAAACGACTTCTCCTCTGAAACCACTGGTCCGATTTTCACAAAACTTCATGTAGATATTCATTACTATATGGCAATTCATGTTTGTTCAAATGAAATGGCCACGTCTCATAGGGGCCCTGTATGGGGCATAACTCTGATAGCACCGTATGAATTATAGAAAAATTATTAAAAAATCTTCTCCAGAACCAGTAGGCAGAATCTTTTGATACTTTGTATGCAGCATCTTGGTATGGGTCTGATTCAAGTTTTTTCAAATCGGCCCCCTGGATTGATATTTGGGCTCACTATAGAAGCCCAAATTCGAACTTAGTGCATTTCAGGCAAATTTCTTAAAAAATCTTCTTCTCCAGATCCAGCAGGCAGAATCATTTGATATTTGGTATGCAACATTGTGGGTGGATCTGATTCAAGTTTGTTCAAATCGGCCCCCTGGATTCACATTTGGGCTCAGTATAGAAGCCCGAATTCGAACTTAGTGCATTTCAGGCAAATTTCTTAAAAATCTTCTTCTCCAGATCCAGCAGGCAGAATCTTTTGATATTTGGTATGCAACATTGTGGGGGTGGATCTGATTCAAGTTTGTTTAAATCGGCCCCCTGGATTCATATTTGGGCTCAGTATAGAAGCCCGAATTCGAACTTAGTGCATTTCAGGCAAATTTCTTAAAAAATCTTCTTCTCAACATCCAGCAGGCAGAATCATTTGATATTTGGTATGCAACATTGTGGGTGGATCTGATTCAAGTTTGTTCAAATCGGCCCCCTGGATTCACATTTGGGCTCAGTATAGAAGCCCGAATTCGAACTTAATGCATTTCAGGCAAATTTCTTAAAAAATCTTCTTCTCCAAATCCAGCAGGCAGAATCTTTTGATATTTGGTATGCAACATTGTGGGGGTGGATCTGATTCAAGTTTGTTTAAATCAGCCCCCTGGATTCATATTTGGGCTCAGTATAGAAGCCCGAATTTGAACTTAGTGCATTTCAGGCAAATTTCTTAAAAAATCTTCTTCTCAACATCCAGCAGGCAGAATCTTTTGACATTTTGTATGCATCATTGTGGGGTGGATCTGATTCAAGTTTGTTCACATCGGCCCCCTGGATTCATATTTGGGCTCACTATAAAAGCTTGAATTCGAACTTAGTGCATTTCAGGCAAATTTCTTCAAAAATCTTCTCCAGATCCAGCAGGCAGAATCTTTTGATATTTGGTATGCAACATTGTGGGATGGATCTGATTCAAGTTTGTTCAAATCGGCCCCCTGGGTTCATATTTGGGCTCAGTATAGGAGCCCAAATTTGAACTTAGTGCATTTCAGGCAAATTTCTTTAAAAATCTTCTTTTCAAGATCCAGCAGGCAGAATCTTGTGTTATTTGGTATGCAACATTGTGGGGTGGATCTGATTCAAGTTTGTTCAAATCGGCCCCCTGGATTCAAATTTGGGCTCAGTATAGAAGCCTGAATTCAAACTTAGTGCATTTCAGACAAATTTCTTAAAAAATCTTCTCAAGATCCAGCAGACAGAATCTTTTGATATTGGGTATGCAGCATGCTTAGGGGGGTGAGATTCAAGTTTATTCAAACCATGTCCCTAGGTCCATATTTGGGCTCACTGTGGGAGCCCGAATGATAACTTAGTTCAAAATGACGAATTTTCTTTAAAAATCTTCTTCAGATCAAGCAGTCGGAATGTTTTGATATGTGGTGTGTAGCATTCTTAGGGGGGGGTGGGGGGTGGGGGGGATTCAAGTTTGTTAAAGCCAAGTCCTTGGGTTCATATTTGGGCTCACTGTGGGAGCCTGAATGATAACTTAGTTCAAAATGAGGTATTTTCTTTAAAAATCTTCTTCTTCAGATCCAGCAGATGAATGCTTTTGATATTTGATATGCAGCATCCTTAGGGGGGTAAGATTCAAGTTTGTTCAAGCCATGTCCCTAGTTCCATAAAATTTGTCTCTCATGACTTCATTCCCTTGTAGTGTTGATGAACCATGTCTAACTGAATGTGACCCCAAATACTTCTTTGAACCACTTTGTTTTAATCACTTTGCCTGGTGAGCGATTAAGGCCCCTTGGGGCCTCTTGTTTTAAAAATCTTGTCATGAACCAGTGGGTACAGTGACTTGATGTTTGGTAAGGAGCTTCCTTTTGATGTGTAGAATCAAGTTTGTTCAAACAAAGGTTGTGGAGCAATATTTGCCTTTGTAATGGGATGGGCAAGAATTTTGGCTCTGCCCCAAATTTTTATTTTCTGAACTGATGGTCAGATTTGAACCAAATTTGGTATGTGGTATTATTGCAAAACAAAAAATTTCATTTGTCTCCGTGTGAACCCCAAGAGCTAAAAATATTTTCAAACGCACATACATCCCAAACCACACGGAACAGAGAACTGTTGTTTAGTATGAAGCATCCTGAGGACCAGTAGAACTGAATGGTAAAAAAAATGTCATCAGTTGTGGGTTGTGTCAGGATGTTCTGTAGGGGGAGTGGGGGGGGGCATCAAAAACGTTGCTGAGTCGGCATATTTGCAAAAATCGAAAAAAATAATGATCACAATCTTTTGATATTTGGTATACAGCATCCATAGGGGGTTTAGATACTAGTTTGTTAAAATGAAGCCCCTTTGTTCATATTTGGGCCCAAATTTTTAACTTAGGGCAATATGGGGAATAATCTTGAAAAATCTTCTTCAGAAGCACCAGTCAGAATCTTTTAATGTTTGATATATATCATTGTTATGAGGGTCAGATTCAAGATTGTTCAAATCAAGTCCCTTGGTTAATATTTGTACAAATTTTAATTTCGTGCAATATGGGAGATAATCTTTAAAACTCTTCTTCTTCAGATCCACAAGTCAGAATACTTTCATATATGCTATACAACATTATCAGGAGGTTGGGGGGGGGGGGAGGTGGGGGGGGGGGGTGTGTGTGTGTGTGTGTGAGAATCAAGTTTGTTCAAATCGGGTCTGTGGGTTAATATTTGGGGTCTCATTTGAAGCCCAAAGTTTACCTTAGTAAAATATGAGGAAATTTCTTTAAAAATCTTCTTTTTCAGATCCACCAGTCGGGATCTTTTCATATTTGGAAAACAACATGTCAGATTCAAGTTGTTCAAATCGAGGACCTGGGTTAATAAGTGCCCAAATTTTAACTTAGTGCAATATGAGGAAATTTCTTCAAAAATCATATTCTTCAGATTCACCAGTTAGAATCCTTTCATATCTGTAGACAGGTCAGATTCAAGTTTCTTCAAATCAGGTTCTTGGGTTAATATTTGGGCTCCCAATGGGAGCCCAAATTTTAACTTTGTGCAATATGAGGAAATTTCTTTAAAAATCTTCTTCAGATCCACCAGTCAGAATGCTTTCATATTTGGAATACAACATTTCTAGAGGAGTCAGATTCAAGTTTGTTCAATTTGGGTCCCTGGGTTAATATTTAGGCTCTCTGTTAATGGAGCCCTAATTTTAACTTTGTGCAATATGAGGAAATTTTTGCTTCAGATCCAACAGTTAGAATGCTTTCATATTTGGTATACAACATCTCTAGGGGGGTCAGACTCAAGTTTGTTCGAGTCGAGTCCCTGGGTTTAATATTTGGGCTCCTATGGAATTCAGATTCAGCCGTCAGAATGCTTTCACATTTGGTTGCAACACCTCTGTAGGGGGGGGGGGGGGGGGGGGGGGAGTGGTGGCAGGGTAGATTCAAGTTTATTCAAATTGAGTGTCTGGGTTAATATTTGGGCTCCCTATGAGAGCCTGAATTTTAACTCAGTGCACTATGAGGGAATTTCTTCAAAAATCTTCTTCAGATTCACCAGTCAGAATCCTTTCATATTTGGTATACAACATCTCTAGGGAGGTGGGGGGGATGTCAGATTTAAGTTTGTTCAAATTGAGTGCCTGGGTTAATATTTGGATCTCTATGGGAGCCCGAATTTTAACTTTAGTTAGTGCAATGTAAGGGAATTTCTTCAAAAATCTTCTTCAGAGTCACCAGTCAGAATCCTCTCATATTTGGTATACAACACCTCGGCGGTGAAGGGTGTCAGATTTAAGTTTGTTCAAATCGAGTGCCTGGGTTAATATTTGGGCTCCCTGTGGTATCCCAAATTTTAACTTACTGCAATATGATGAAGTTTCTTTAAAAATCTTCAGATCCACCAATCAAAATGCTTTCATATTTGGTATACAACATCTCTAGGGAAGGGGGCAGGGGATGTCAGATTTGAGTTTGTTCAAATCGAGTGCCTGGGTTAATATTTGGATCCCTATGGGAGCCTGATTTTTAACTTTAGTTGGTGCAATATAAGGGAATTTCTTAAAAAATCTTCTTCAAATTCATCAGCCAGAATCCTTTCATATTTGGTATGCAACATCTTGGGGTGTGGGGGGGGGGGGGGGTGCAGGGTAGCAGATTCAAGGTTGTTCAAATCAGGTCTCTGGGTTGATATGTGGGCTTCCTATGGTAGCCCAAATTTTAACTTTGTGCAATATGAGGAAATCTTTTTAAAAATCTTCTTCAGGTCCACCAGTCAGTATGCTTGCAAATTTGGTATACAACATCTCTAGGGTTGGGGTTGGATTCCAGTTTGTTCAAATTGAGTGCCTGGGTTAATATTTGGGTCTCTATGGAAGCCCGATTTTTAACTTAGAGCAATATGAGGGAATTTCTTTAAAAATCTTCTTCAGATTCACCAGTCAGAATCCTTTCATATTTGGTATACAACATCTCTAGGGGGCAGATTCATGTTTGTTCAAACCAAGTCCCTGGGTTAATATTTGGGCTCCTTATTGGATAATTGGGCTCTTAAAGGGAGCCTGAAGTTTTTAACTTAGGGCAATATGGGTATAGTTTTTGAAAATCTTCTTCTTCAGATCCACCAGTCAGAATATTTTGATATTTGGTATACAGCATCCTTAGAGAAGTCAGATCTAGGTTTGTTCAAATAAAGTCTGTGGGTTAATATTTGGGCTTCCTGTTGGAGCCCTAATGTTAACTTAGTCCAGCATGAGGAATAATCCTTAAAAATCTGCTTCTTGAGATACAAACAGAATCTTTTGATATTTGGTATTCATCATCCTTAGAGGGTTCAGTTTTAATTTGTTAAAATAAACTCCCTGGGTTGATATTTGTGTTCTCCATGGGTGGGGGGTAGTGCAAAATTGGCAATATTCTCAAAATCTTCTCCAGAACCACCAGTCAGAATCTTTTGATATTTGGTATACAATATCCTTCAAGTTTGTTCAAGTTAAGTCCCTAGGTTGATATTTGGACTCACTAGTTTTGCATTACTGAATATTTATTTATTTATTAGTGTTTATGGTCACATACTTATGCACAATGGCTAATCATGACCGTGACAGTTTTATGGGTGGAGGAAGCCAGAGTACCTGGAGAGAACCACCGAGCAACGACGAGCAGCTACCAGCTCCCCAACATCATAACTCCGCACTGCAGCACAGGCAGGGTTAGATTGGTTAAAGACATGCACACCATCGACGTGCAGTACGCCTTAGTACACAGCGTCATCGTGCCCCCAATCGGGGTTAAGTGCCTTGCCCAAGGACACAACGCAGGAGTCCGAATTGATCACTCAGATGGTCACCCATTCGAGGACTAACCGGGCTCGACGTTGCTCAACTTCGGTGATCCGACGAGAACCGGTTACCGAAACTCCACTGCACTCCCTGCATTACTGAAAATCTTTGCATTATCACTGTTGTAGCATCCCAATACCAGAAAAAAATTAACCTGGCATGGATGACAGAGTTATGAATAATTAAATAACTTCATTCCTCTGTAATGTTAACTAGCCATAGATGTTATTTAAATCCTTCTTTAAACAACTATGGTCAGGTGGTGCCTCAGGCCCCATTGGGCCTCTTGTATTGTTTTGTTATAGATACAGTACGTGCCAAGTGTATCCTGTCTCAAACACCCACCCCGGTGATGAGTGAAAAACGCAAATTTTAGCCGGTTGCACACAGTGGCTAATCGGATAAGGGATTAAATAGATTACCCCTTTCCACTTAAAGCCAGCGTTTGATGTTTTTCGGGGAGACTGAAAAAATAGAAATACTGACCAACGCATGTATCATTGTTTGTGTGTGCCTTCGATACGTTTGCATTTTCGTGGAACCAAACATGAGCATGAAAAAGTGGTGTGTTTATGCGACAACGTGCGTCGAAAAAACAGAAATCTTCCACTTCGTTTTCAGCTGGTACAAATTTGCGTTGTCTATTTCGTCCATGTATAAAAGTTTAAAACAAACTTTTGTGGTGTAAATGTACATGTATTTGCATTCCTATGCCAGTGGGGTAGATACCTTTCCATCACTACAAGCTACAAATTTTCCAACAAAAATTGTTTCTGTTTCTACTTATTCGGGGTGGCGGGGAGAGTGGGGTTTGTAATCCCATCGCCCATGCAATTTTTAGCTTAACTTGACATAGTCAAGATAAGCTATTACCATCACGCGTGCGGAAGTCTGTTAGTCTGTGATGTCTGTTCACATTTTCCTTTAGCACGGGCTACACCCCGCAGTTCTAGTCTGATCGTCACAAAATTTCATATGCAGGTTTGGGGTCATGTCTAGATGAGAACGTCCCCTTTTGGTCGCGAACGGGCAACCGGTATGGCTGCCTGAGCCCAAATCCTGAAAACCATTAGCACAGTCTACAGGTCGTATTTATGAAGGGATTTCATTGTAACTTGGTAGGATGCCTCTGTATAATGCCTAGATGAGAACGTCCCCTTTTGGGCATGTTCTATCAACCGTGATGGCTGCCCAAGCCCGAAACCCAAAAACTTTTAGCATAGTCTGCAGGTCATGTTTAATGTGGAGGGATTTCATTGTAACTTGGTAGGATGACTCCTTATGATGTCTAGATGAGAATTTCCCCATTTGGGCATGATCTGCCAACCGTGACGACTGCCCGAGCCCAAAACCCAAAAACCTTTAGCACAGTCTACAGGTCATATTTATTGAGGAATTTCATTGTAACTTGGTGGGTTGACTTCATACAATGTCTAGATGAGAAAGTCCCCTTTTGGACGTCATTGGGCAACTGTGACGGCTACAGGGGCCCGAAGCCCGAAAACCTTTAGCACAGTCTCCAGGTCATATTTATTGAGGAATTTCATTGTAACTTGGTGAGTTGACTTCATACAATGTCTAGATGAGAAAGTCCCCTTTTGGACGTCATTGGGCAACTGTGACGGCTACAGGGGCCCGAAGCCCGAAAACCTTTAGCACAGTCCAGAGGTCATATTTATGAAGGGATTTCATTGTAACTTGGTAGGATGACTCCAAATAATGTCTGGATGAGAACATCCCATTTTGATCGCGATCATGCAGTCTTGATGGGTACCCGAGTCCAAAAACCTTTAGCATAGGCAAAAGGTCATATTTATGGAAGGATTTCATTGTAACCTATTAGTTTGACTCCATATAATGCCTAGATGATGACATCCCCTTTTGGTCGTGATTGGTCAGTTGTGATGTCTACAAGTCCTGGAAGCCTGAAAACCTTGAGCACAGTCTACAGGTCATATTTATGAAGGGATTTCATTGTAACTTCTTAGGATCACTCCAGATGATGCCCAGATGAGATTGTCCCCTATGGTTGCGATCATTCAGCCATGATGGCTGTCCGAGCCCGAAGCCCAAAAAACCTTTAGCACAGTCTACAGGTCATATTTATGAAGGGATTTCATTGTAACTTGGTAGGTTAACTTCATATAATGTCTAGATGAGAATGTCCCCTTTTGGACATGATTGGGCAACTGTGACGGCTAAAGGTGCCCGAAGCCCGAAAACCTTTAGCACAGTCTACAGGTCATATTTATGAGGGGATTTCATTGTAACTTGGTAGGATGACTCCAACTAATGTCTAGATGAGAACGTCCCATTTTGATCGCGGTCATTCAGCCTTGATGGGTGCCCGAGCCCAAAAACCTTTAGCATAGGTAAAAGGTCATATTTATGGAAGGATTTCATTGTAACCTATTAGGTTGACTCCATATAATGCCTAGATGATGACATCCCCTTTTGGTCGTGATTGGTCAGTTGTGATGGCTACAAGTGCCCGAAGCCCGAAAACCATGAGCACAGTCTACAGGTCATATTTATGAAGGGATTTCATTGTAACTTTGTAGGATCACTCCAGATGATGCTCAGATGAGATTGTCCCCTTTGGTTGCGATCATTCAACCATGATGGCTGCCCGAGCCCGAAGCCCGAAAACCTTAAGCACAGTCTACAGGTCATATTTATGAAGGGATTTCATTGTAACTTGGTAGGTTGACTTCATATAATGTCTAGATGAGAACGTCCCCTTTTGGACACAATTGGGCAACTGTGACGGCTTCAGGGGCCCAAAGCCTGAAAACCTTTAGAACAGTCTTCAGGTCATAATTATGAAGGGATTTCATTGTAGCTTGGTAGGATGACTCCAAATAGTGTCCAGATGAGAACGTCCCCTTTTGGTCATGATCATTCAGCCTTGATGGCTGCCCGAGCCCAAAAACCATTAGCATGTCTGTAGGTCATATTTATGGAAAGATTTCATTGTAACTTGTTAGGTTGACTCCATATAATGCCTAGATGATGACATCCCCTTTTGGACATGATTGGGCAACTTTGACAGCTAAAGGTGCCCGAAGCCCGAAAACCTTTAGCACTGTCTACAGGTCATATTTATGAAGGGATTTCATTGTAACTTGGTAGGATGACTCCAAATAATATCTAGATGAGAACGTACCTTTTTGGTTGTGATCATTCAGCCTTGATGGGTGCCCGAGCCCAAAAACCTTTAGCATAGGCAAAAGGTTATATTTATAGAAGGATTTCATTGTAACCTGTTAGGTTGACTCCATATAATGCCTAGATGATGACATCCTGTTTTGGTTGTGATTGATCAACTGTGATGGCTACAGGTGCCCGAAGCCTGAAAACCTTGAGCACAGTCTACAGGTCATATTTATGAAGGGATTTCATTGTAACTTCTTAGGATCACTCCAGATGATGCCCAGATGAGATTGTCCCCTTTGGATGCGATCATTCAACCATGATGGCTGCCCGAGCCCAAAGCCCGAATACCTTTAGCACAGTCTACAGGTCATATTTATGAAGGGATTTCATTGTAACTTGGTAGGTTGACTTCAAATAATTTCTAGATGAGAACGTCCCCTTTTGGACACAATTGGGCAACTGTGACGGCTTCAGGGGCCCAAAGCCTGAAAACCTTTAGAACAGTCTTCAGGTCATAATTATGAAGGGATTTCATTGTAGCTTGGTAGGATGACTC